>CM052136.1:2889080-2929660 GCA_028454255.1 Halictus ligatus | reverse complement strand
CTTGTCGGGGGATGGCTTATGGTTTCGGGAGAGGGGGCGGCGGCGGCTGTGCTGAATTTCCTCTCTTGCCTCTTTTCAACGTTTTCTCGACTTGTCCTGCTAATACGCCGCCCCCTCTCGTAAATTACAATTATCGCGGCCAGGGACTCGTCAAGGGACGGTTCCTCTGCTGGAACTGTGCCTGATAATTAATTTCGCGGAAGGGACGAATGGCGATCGCGATCCTGCGAACTGAAAGTTTTATTTTTTGCCATTGCTAGCTTTCTACACCGATCCCACGTGTATGACAAACTCACGATCCCGCTTCACCTTCTGAATACCTCTAATACAGTGAATTCCCGATATATGTCAACAACACTGGTCTTATATCGTCCAGGAGACGTACCCGAGCTGTGTTATGTTTACACCCCTCGACGTCCGAGGCCCTCGAGCTTCGGGTTCTCTCACGTGTCCATACTCAAGGTCACGTGAAGGACATAATATTGCGGGTCGTTGGATTCCTCTTGATCTCGGCTATCGTATAGCGATAATGAAAACATATCATTCATTTAAAAATACTTCGATTAACTTGAAACCTAAAAAATATAACCTTGAACAATTTTTTTACCTATCATAATGTTTACCCTTCTTAACCAACAAATGTTTGACGCTGACATTTTATTCTCCCTCTCTCATTTATTTGTTTAATGTTGCTTCAACATCAAAGGTCATTAGCAACACGGTACATTTTCTTACATTGTATTATACATATTTGTATCCTTGATATACTTAGCAAGACCGGAAATATACTCCTTAGAACTTAACAGAATAGGTAAGGATCTAGGCAACTTAGCATTTTTCCTTTCATTCTCATATTTTTTGCATTCTATTGTTAGATGATTTATGCTAACTGGTACTTTACATATATCGCAGATCGTGTTTTCTTTCTGATTTAACAAAAACGAATGTGCTATTTCTGAGTGCCCAATTCTGATTCTAGAAATTGAAGTTTGAGTTGGGCGATCTACTGGACTTGGAAATTTATGCCATTCAAAATCCACTCCTCCATTATGATATTTTTGTATATAGTTCCTTTTAATTTTGTCGAATACCTGTTTCCTAAAAATTTAATTTAGGTGGTGGTCCTTGCCTATCTTTTATTCTGGTATAATGGGTGATTTGTTTCATTTGTGTGTTGCATGCTGCTAATTTGGCTGCTCTATCAGCGTTTTCATTACCTTGTATACCCATATACGATGGAATCCAGCAGAAAGTAATAGATTTGCCGGTTTCAACCGCCGAGTTATAACTTTCTTGTATTTCCTGCATACATTCATCAGTTGTATCCAAATCTTCAATGACCATAGTAGCACTCTTTGAGTCTGTATCATAAAAAACAAGCAAGATATTTTAGATGCTCGAGATAGCTGAGACACCCTGTATATAGGGAGGGGCATTTTAAACAGGTCACCTGAATAATTCGCTTGTTTTTGAAGATAGGAGAAAATGCATTAGACCAAGCTTACTTGGTATCGGGGGGGGGGGGGGGGGGGCTCATAATCTGGTATTACCAATTTTTCTGTAGGTGGAGGTGTCAAGGAGATATGAAAGTCAACTGTGTTTTTTTTTTAATGGAACAGTATATTTTTTTACTTGACATTCTGATAGAGTGTTTCAAGGCGAACACAATGACCTAGAGAAATCACTGTGCTTTGTTTGCATTACAAAAGTTGATTCACCTCGAAAATAATTAGATTGTCGACGGAGAAATTGCAATGATAAAATTTTTCATAGTTTCCTTTCGACATAAGACGACGATGTTTTCTCCGCAACATGAAACTTTGCATCCCCCCTTTTTTTCTTTTGAAGTTTTTCGACACTAGAGCTTTTATAGTCCACCGCAGGACTTTACGAGACCTATAAACTCGGGTAATAGGTCGAGAGCCGTCCCGAGTCGTCGTCTTATATCGAAAGCAAACTGTTTCTCTATTTTCATTCGCCTAGATCGTATAAACCTCAATGAAGCTCGGTTCACCGACGTTATGATAGAAATGAATTTGTATGGTTGATGCAACTGCACCAATTAAAATTCGGCTGTACATCGATCTGAAATTACATTTCCCGTGGATGCAACTCGCAGCCGAACGTTTCTCTAAATTCTAAATGAACGCGCACGATGTGCTATGCTGCGAAAGCGGGTCTTGACGGATCCCGACACGTGCGTGCACATCTTGATTGGCGCAATGGGTGCAGAATACGGTTTTGTTGCGATTGAAGTAAACCAAACTTGGTAGCAATAGCGCATTGTTCTCGCTCCTATCTTACCGCCTTTACACGTGAAATGATTAGACGAAGAATTGATTAAGAATTCCATTTAACGCTAGAACAACCGAGGCGATTTTGTTGTAATTGAATTATGTTGTAGTCCATGTGAAATTAGTGGCGGTTTTTGAGTCATAATTTTTCTGGTTTAGTAATTATTTCAAAATCACAGGCCTGTGAAGTTTACAATTTTGGCGAAAATAGTCTTCATTTACGAATTTTTATCTCGGGAACTATTTGTCTGATCGAGCTCAAATTTTTTTTTATCTGTACAATAGCCTTTCTGAATTATTAAAAAAAAATTTAACTCGATCAGACAAATAGTACCTGAGATAAAAATTCGTAAATGAAACGCATTTTTTCGCTTAAATGGTAAAAAATTGACATCGAAGACCTGTAATTTTTAAACAAATTCTAAAAGGGCGAAATGATGAGTAAACCCCCCGTCCCCCATTTCACATTGACTATACCATATTTCATTCAGAACAAAATCCCCGAATAACCCATACGTGACTAATTCAGTATCTACAATAATACAGTCTCAAGAATTAACATAAGGAATCTCGAATTTGTCTCTCTGGCAAGGCATGCTCTAATTTTAAGGAATGGTATAGCAGTCCTGAGCTAGTTGATTAATTCAGATAAATTGTAATTTTCTCGGCTTATTGATTGTTGCACTAGCAACCGCGATTCTACATTTCTTAAATAATCCGCCATAATTTTTTTTCTTTCTCCTTCAGAGATGGCGTTGATCTTAGTTCTACCTTTGGTAGTATGCGAGCATGTATTCTTTTTTCTTCTATTCGTATCCTGTTGCCAGAACAGTAATGTATTGTTTTACTCTCCCTTTCCTTCTTTTACTTTAATAAACTTTTAGTTTGATGTTCAACACTGAAATTCATTTAACAAAACCCAACATTGATAAAGTAATGTTTTTGCAGATTTATTTAAGAGGTCTAATTCTGGAAAATTTGTTGACACATGTGGAACGGTTTTGCGTCTTTGGGAATTGTTACGGGACAAAGGAATCGATTGCTGCGGAAAGGGACGTTTCATGGTTCCGAATGGTAGATCAACGGTCCCTATAAATGAGTTACGACAACTGGACCGCTACTGCGAATGCCTTAACGGAAACGTCGATTGTCAGCCATTAATTCGAACGCTTCGTTGGCTCCTTCTGTGAAATCGACTTCCTCGTCTGCCTCTAATTTATCGTTCGACGACGAATAAAAAGCAAAGGTGCTCACTCTAGTTGGCTAACTTTCCCATGAATCTTCGTGCGTCTTCATCTCGCGTTCCGATGAAATATTAATTCCCTGGTTGGCCGAATCGATTATTGCTTCGTCAATTACTCTAACCACCCTGATTGGCCTCATCGGACTCCATTAATTGGCGATCACACTTTGTCGATGCTGCGAGTTTAAATGAAATAATGCACCGAATGATTTTATTTAGACGGTACAGGTCCCCGATTTAAATCTGGTCTCAGGTATTTTTCAGGAAGCGAGCAAGTGCTATAGTAAGGGTAGAGAGGTGTTAATCTCTACCTCGGGAAACCAGAAATTTTTAACTTTTTTTCATATAATCCTGTAGATATTGGCGAGAAAATACCGAAAAACCAAGTTTCAATTCTAGGAGGTCATTAGTTCGAAAGTTGTATTGCAAGATTTATCAGAATTAAAAGTGGGAAAATACGGATAGATTTGAACCACGCGGGAATCATCGTTTAATTCATATGAAAGCAGGAAAGAATGGGAGGAAGAAGAGTGGAGGGGAGGGGAGAGGTTAAGTTAAATACTGCGAACGAACACTGACGACCTCAATCGATGACTGATTATAAGTAGATTATAAGAAGAAGTCTTCCGCTTCGTTCCCCGGATCTCGATCACCGTGATCGATGTTGATTAATGAGTATACTATTTTTACTCGTTTTCCCGTTACTCTTTTCTCATCGAAACTTTCCACGAAGAGAACTAATGGTGCTCGAGACACGCCACGATTCTTATAATCATTTTCTGATCGGATTTTTGTGTCGTGTCGAAAGATACGTGCGATCATATTTTTTTATAGAACGCATGCACTGTCGACGAAAATTTAACATTGAATTTTTATACAATAGAGGAGGTACACTGTTCGCAAAAAATTAACAATCAGTTTTTATACAATAGGGGGAGTACATTGCTCGCAAAAATGTAACAATCAGTTTTTATACAATAGAGGAGATACATTGTTCCGAAAAATTGGACATCGAATTTTTATATACAGGGTGTCCGTTTATAAATGTCATAGCAAATATTTCGTAACTGGTTGAAGTTACAGGAAAGTTTAATAAGACAAGTTTCCAAGGTTTTAAGTCTGCTATAAAGTGCATGTAAAATATTTTTTTTTGCTCGTGACCTTCGCGAGTTATGAAGGTCATCATCGTTTTTTTAAATTTGTACCCCCATTTTTTAACATATTTATGAAATAGAGGTCATTTGCAGTAAAAATCATATTTGGTAAAAAGTTGATGTTATACATATATTGTTTACGAGATAATCAGCATCTGAGGTATCGAAGAAGTACATTCGACTGTAAGTATTTTTGAATTTGATTTGGAATGTCAAATTGGGGGTAAGAATTTATATAAACGATGGTGACCTTCATAACTCTCAAAGATCACGAGTAGAAAAAATTATTTTACGTGCACATGCAAATTTGTCTTTCTTGTAACTTCAACCACTTACGAAATATTTGCTCTGACAATTATATACGGACACCCTGTATAGAGCATACTGTCCGCACGAGCGTACAAGTTTTTGAATAGATTACAATCAATAGAAAATTCGTGGGACTATTTTGCATTGCCAATCCAATACGATTGACTTTTTAAATATGCAATCACGTGAAAACGTGATCATCCCTTTTATATTGGCATGGCGGGGGAAAAAACGACTCAATTTTAAGCTTGTTTAGGTTTCAATTCTCATCGTAACAAATGCTATTCAATACTCCGTTGATAACGTGACATGGTGAAATGGCGATGGGGCTCTTGAGCCTCGCAGAATTGCATCATGAAAATACATTGAATCTCTACTATACTGGTCTCCTGTAGTATTATCTCCGAGCTACCAAATTGCACCGTGTAATGGCCTGCAGTTCCAACATTCGTCCATTATATTGTTACTATTTCTACAAATCTGTGACTCTTATTCCTGAAGCTCACCGTGTATGTCATAATTAGACTGCGCATTTTATCCATTTATGACAAAAATCGGTAACCACAATTTAAAGCAGCGGACATATTAAAAAGATTTAAGAATATCAGCGTACTGGTTTCAGGTTAATAAAGTAATTAATAACAGAAAGAAATTTTTATTTCGCTCTTGTCTTGCAATCTTTATTGTATATTTTATAATAAAATAATAATATATTACAATTTTTATGGCATAACAAATGTTTTGAATGCAATATAAATGGTACTATAAGCTGAATGCTTTACAAATGTTATTTTTTTCTCAAGGTCATTTTTTCGGAATTTTCGAGGTTATCGATATTTTTTTCCTGTAAATATATACTTTTTTCCATGTATATTCTAGTTGACATTAAAACTCATTCAGAGATATTATTAACACGACCTTGAAGTGAAATCTGACTTCCAAAATTGAAATTCGATATGAAATTCGTTTCCATTGATATTGAATTACTCTTGAATTGATTACCCTTGATTACCCTTGAGAACTCCGGAAAAAATTACCTGGACAAAAAAATTACATTTGCAAAGCAATCACCTTGTGATACCATTTACATTGCATTAAAAGCATTTGTTATTTCATAAAAAATAAAGGAGATATTTAGGTGGCTACATTTAGGTCAACCACGTTTATACATTATATTACACTATAAAAATTGACTGCATCAATTGCACAAGACACCAGGGAGAAAATTTCTATTTTCTTCTTTGTCAGAATACTTGAACACAGTCAAACCTGTTTTTGTGCGGTAGATAGAGACTTCATAAATAGCTGTAACAAATAATTTTTTACAACATATCAAATAGAATTTTTTTCATGCGGTGTAGAGAGACCGCATAAAAAAATTTCACTTAGAAAATATGTCAAAGATTTACGAAATAGCGAGAAAGTGTTTTCCAAACAAAATAAATAGTTAAATTACACATGGAAACATTGAAAGAAAAATTAATTTCTCATTTTAAATGTAGAAAAATTTTCAAAATGAACATAATTCAACACTACTCGTAGTCCAAAACGCGCATCTTGTTGTGATGAACTGGTTCAAAAATTAGAGTTGATTGGTTTTTTGATACCATCATTAATTTACCTTTAATCCCACTATGAAATTGAATCCTTAATAGTCAAAAGATATGTATGTACGCACTTCGAAGGTTCGTAATTAACTTATGTTACTGGACCGCGCAAAAACAGTGTATGTACATGCGTAGATGGAAAAGATCAGTTAGGTCGACTTTTCTCGCATCTGTCACTCCTGCTTGGTCAATTAAAACCGTGCTAGGTAGTTCTTTTGAGGGTGAGGTGTTTTGAGTATTAGAGAATTTGAACAACTTGTCGATAACAATAACTCGTAGTTAAATTATAACGACTGTACAAAGATGTAACTTAAATGAGGACTAGCTGAAGACTGGTTGAACACAAACTGAAGACTGCCGACTCGCACGCAGAGATGGGTTTTTAAAGGGATGTGAACTTGGTGGTGGAGGTGGTAAATAGCAGTGGGAGAAATTGGGGGTGAGTGTTCAGAGATTGTCCAGACGCTGTCTTAAATTATTATGTTCTCGTGCCGGAAGCTCGCAGAGAAAATTGGACGAGTCCCATCGCTTGGGTCTCACGCGTCTTCGACTCTTAGGCTAATTTATTGAAGAAGGTTCCAGTGCCCACACATGAGTATAGAGCGTCGCGACAGCATGTAAGCATGCGAGCGTGTACTGTATCGGGAAAAACCAGTGTTTGAGTTCTATTAATTATATTTATGTGTTATAACTGTTTCCATATTTATTAACCCCACCCCCACAACATTTATTGCCTCTAGTCGGGTGGTCGAAATTGTTGGGACTCGGTGTCAAGTTCGAGAGACCCTTTCGTGGTTTGACTGTAATCTAAGAACACTCAAATTCTTAAATTTAAAAAATTTTTATATTCTTCAAAGTTTAACCTGGGATTCATGTTTAGTCGTGATTGTAAAACGGACCGGTAAAATAGTGGTGAAATAAGTGGTAAAACGAAGCGGTAAAGATAGATATCTCACGCGGTGTGAACGCGGGGAAGTTGCGATTCCGTCAAGGGGATTTTCGCAAGAGGGGAGCGAAGGGCGAAATTGATTCGCCGGATTCCGGGAAGTCGGCCGCGATAATATTAAGATAGAACCGTCGCGGATAGACAATCCAATAGGGATCCAATAACCGGGAAGATGTATCCTGCCGCGTTCGATCGCGCGGTCCTTTCTCGTTTGCTCGTCTGGACGACGGAGCTTCCCGACGCCCGTCGCCGTGTCGTCTTCGTGGAAACACAACGTGTCCTCGGGCCCACAAGCTGTGTTGAGTTTCAGCAAATACTCATGATGCTTTCCATGAATACAGAATCAGCCCCCTCCCCCTCTCTCTCTCTCTCTCTCTCTCTATACAGCAAAGTTCCAGTCTGTTGGAGACGCCTCTGTGCATCTAAGCAAGCGACGTACAGGTATTCCGAAGACGGTTGCGTAAGAGTACCCGAAGTAACTGTGGAAATCGAGTTCGCGCCATGGCCCAATCGAATCCGTACCATCCCGAGAAAGGAATGTCACTAGGACTCCGATGTCTAGGATTTCTTTCCGTCTCTACAATGTTACCGGTTGTCCTCGAAGTACTTCCAGGATTGCGTCGACGAAACAACTGTCACCGCGACGAACGCCGTGATCACTCCTGATTTTTATACATTTACGAACGAATTGCCTTGAAATATAAAACAATTAGAAGATTAGGAAACATCTGACAATATTGTTAAATTGTTTTCTATGTGAAAAAACTAGTGATTGATGAAATGAATTTTTACTTATTAACCCTTAGCGCTCGAGTGGTGACTCTGAAGCCACCATCAGAAATAGTTGTGGGATCACTTCAAAGAAATTACAAAAACTATTAGACTATATTTGTTACGTTACAAATAGATTACGTGAGAAATAGATTAATAAACATTTAAATATTATTTGTAGAAATCGGATCAGTTTCGTATGAATAAAATGAAAATATTGTAAGACGGAAGAAATATTTAGTTTGAGATTGAAAACAGCGCCGAGTGCAAAGGGTTAACTCCTGCTCCCCAGAATCGGTGCAGAATATTTTTATTTTGCATTTTCGCAGTCTAGTGCAGAGTCGCCTGGTTAAGTCTCGTCTCCCCACTCTACCTTCCCCTTCTACGACGCTATTCCCCCACCCTTTCGCCACGGGTCGATCACGTGACGCGTCTCGCCTCAGTCCTTCATCTGTCACAAGGTCACGCGAGTAATCCGCGCACCGGCAGAGAGGGGGTAACTTTTTTCTCCTCTATTCGTGCTCCCTCCCCTCATCAGGCGACCATGTTCTAGCGATCGCTGTTCTTAAATTATATATATTTTCTTGATCGTTTTAATGAATAGTGCAACTTAATTCTTTGAACAGCATCGGTCAGAGCATTACCGTTTTCGCGATCTTATATTTTATGTACGCATGTTCGCATAAATTGTCATACACCCAGTCGCACAGCATCGTGGAAGCAGAGGTTTCAACCCATTGATCGCGCGCTGGCACGCTTGGACGGCTCGTGTCAGCCGCTGATTTTATATGGCTTTGTTTCTCCGCGACGAGAAATTTGAGGAATTTTTTCCCGGCAACCTTGACTGGCAGACAGATGAGAGCGCAGACTTGTTTTCCGCCCAGGATAGTTCGATCGATATATCAATATTTCCAACGGGTCCTTCGCTCGAAATCCGCTCGTTGATCTTTAACTATTCGCGAATTTATTGCCATTTTCCTATCAGGGAATCCCTTCGAATCACTTCTGGCGTTAACGCTGTCCAGGCTCTCAGCATCCCAGCATTGAAATGTTTAAATATCCACTTGTATTGCCCGTAATTGTTTGTTACCGTTTTTAATTGACAGCATAGAAAATTGTACCATTTTTGTGAAACACACGCTGAAATAAATACTGTTTGGGGAAAAGGCCACTTTGCTGATCGAATCGAGTCACCTCGATCATTCAATTGACTGTTTTCGAGCGTAGTGGATGCTAGTTGTCAATGTAGAAGCTATTATTGAACATACCATAATTCTTCATTGTGCTGGTAACATACAATGCGGATGGTGTTTTTAAACGCGACGGAATTTGTTGTGTCACCCATTGGTCGACTGGTGAAACAGATGAAATTCAATCGGCCACTTAATGACACCATCGGTTGACGAATTTCAGTGGCACTCGGTCCTGTTTCTGCTCGCGACAGCGTTGCCGCCACGTTTCATCCCCGATGAGCTCATTAGTGAAGCCAATTTTCAGGGAGAAAACAGAAAACGTTTTATTTTCGATAGTTGTGTAGCTTTATCTTCCGAGTCCCCTTTGCTTCCAATAACAATTAATATTACATCCTAAGTAATTGGATTAAACGAATGTAAATTGTAAATGTAGATTTCAAGGGGAAAGTAAAAACCCCTTCGCTTCCAATAAAAATTAATATTACATTCTAAGAAATTGAATTAAGCAAATTCTGTTGTAAATGTAAATTTGTAAATAGAAGTCCCGGTTAAATTTCACCTTGGCAACCCAGAAATTTTTAATTTTTTACTATACAATCCTGTATATCTTGAGAAGAAAATGACAAAAAATCGACGTTTTAGGGGTAGGAATTTACTAGTTCAAAAGTTATGCGCGTTTAAAGTTGAGACACCCTAAGAAATTGGATCAAGAAAATGTAAACTTAACAGACAAAGTAGAAACCCTATGCTTTTAATAAAAAGTAGTATTACACCATAGGAAATTGGAAATGTTGAAAGCGATATTTGGTATTCCTAAAATAATTTACAAATGGATAGCACAGTATAGTCAGTAAAGTGCTTGCTCTCTCTCTCTCTCTCTCTCTCTCTCTCTCCCATTTTCAATAAACTCTAACAAGGTGGAAAAATGTGTTTTCCGAAACAAGTCAATGCAAAATACGAGCCAATACGCGCACGCCATGGATTAGCTCAAATCCCGTTCGAACATGTAATGAGATGGCGGGGTTGTACCCCAGATTTTAACCTGATTAAAAATATATGGGGTATCCTTGTTAAGCCGGTTTACGCAGGGAATAGTCATTACAACACGGCCAAAGAGCTTCGAATGGAAATTTTAACGAAGTGGGATCTAACTGACGATGGGCTGTCACATTTGTTAATAACACTAACGAAAAAGCACTTTCCCAGATAGACAAAGTACAATACCGAGTTTGCGATCAGTATTTCTAAATAAAAACCCTTTGATGCAAAGGAAAATTTTAATTACGAATTGCTTGGGTGCCTTGGTGGGGATGCATATTAAAATTTTTGCAAAATTTATTTTCCGTTGAAAATTTATTCTGTGAGAATGAGAGATGAATGAATTTTTTCCAGAGTCCCTCGACACGTATTTTAAAAAATTTTTCAAAAATTCTTTTCCATTAAAATGTGTTTTGTGAGAATGAGAGATGAATGAAACTTTTCCAAAGTCCCGCGACACGTGTTTTAAAAAAATTTTTTAAAAATTCTTTTCCATTCAAACGTGTTCTATGAGATTGAGAGAGGAATAAAACTTTTCCAAAGTCCTCCAATATGTTTTAAAAAATTTTTCAAAAATTCTTTTCCATTCAAACGTGTTCTATAAGATTGAGAGATAAATAAAACTTTTCCACAGTCCTCCAATCTGTTTTAAAATCTTTTCAAAAATTATTTTCCATTCAAACGTGTTCTATGAGATTGAGAGATGAATGAAATTTTTCCAAAGTCCTGCGACACGTCTTTTAAAAAATTTTTCAAAGATTCTTTTCCATTCAAACGTGTTCTATGAGATTGAGAGATGAATATAACTTTTCCAAAGTCCTCCAATCTGTTTTAAAAAATTTTTCAAAAATTATTTTCCATTCAAACGTGTTCTATGAGATTGAGAGATGAATGAAATTTTTCCAAAGTCCTGCGACACGTGTTTTAAAAATTTTTTCAAAAACTCTTTTCCATTCAAACGTGTTCTATGAGATTGAAAGATGAATGAAACTCTTCCAAAGTCCCTCGATGCGCATTTTAAAAAATTTTGCAACCTGCCCGTATCGTTCCCTGAATCTCCCGGTCGGACCAACGGTAAATAAAATCCCTGAATAATGCTAATCCCATTATAGATGTACATTTGATAGGACTCCCAGTGTCGAGTGCCATTGTTTCCGAAATTTCGTGGCGAGATAATACCGTTCGGAAAATCAGTTTAGTTGTAAACGATACGGCCGGTTAATGAGGCCAATTTCGATATACAGACCCAGGAACGGAAACACTCTCGTTCTCAGCGTTCGGCGGATTTTCATCCGTGCGAAATTCCTCGATGGCCAGAGGGCCGCGAACTACTAACGAGTCGCATTAGTTTAATAACTCGGTAGCCTACGCTCGGCGGCAACGACGGCGCGGCGTCTGCAGGAGCGACGCGCTACGCCGGCACGATAAACTCGAACCCGTCGCGACGCTGCACGGTGCACGCAAACTATTAATCACTTGGTCCCCGGCCATTAATTACGCCGGTCCGAAATTCGTTCTTCTCGCCGCAAATTCGGGGTGGGGGGGCACTTATATTCAACGCTTCGCCAGGACGAATTCGACGCTTACGTCCGCTACGGTGTACCATTACCCGGATACTCTTCATCTTCTCGATGAAGATAGCCTCGGTTATTCATAGATAGCATTCGTTATTCATAGGTAGCGCTCCTTATGGCGATTCTTCCGTTGGAATTCGTTTTGTTATACAAAAGTTTTTGTACCAGAAGAAAGCACTTGGGCTCATCGGTGATGCCATATTTTAACAATTTTTTTCATGTGTAAGTATTTGGCAAGGGACGAAGATTTTTACGGAGTATATCAAGAAACATCTCGGCTCTAACTTGATATTTTTTTCGTTACCCAATATTAGAAAATGGCGACGTTATACAATAAAAGAACCCAATTTTTTCTGGGTCTCCTAGTGGACCTATAGGCAGGGCTACGTATGCGTTTTTAAAATTTTTTAACCGGGAAGTATTCGGGAGGGGACGGATATATTTATGGGGTATATCAAGCAACATCTCGGCTGTAACTTGATATTTTTTTCGTTGCCGAATATTAGAAAATGGCGATGTTATACAACAAAAGAGACCGCTCCTTTCTGGGTCTGCTAGCGGACCTGTGGGCAGGGCTACGTATGCGTTTTTAAAATTTTTTTGACCTGGAAGTAATCGGCAGTGGACGGATATATTTATGGGGTATATCAATCAACATCTCGGCTGTAACTTGATATTTTTTTCGTTGCCGAATATTAGAAAATGGCGATGTTATACATCAAACGGGACCGCTCCTTTCTGGGTTTGCTAGTGGACTTAGTAAAGCTACGTACGCATACTTAAAAAATTTATTTAACTGGTAAGTATATTGCAGGGGACAGCGATTTTTACAGGGAATATTAACCAGCATCTTAGCTCCATTTTCATATTTTTCCGTGGCTGAAACTTACAAAATGGTGGAGCCGCGCAGCGTTATCTGGGTCCACGTCGATACGCAATTCTGTCCGCAGTCGTTTTCGATGTTAAAACCCCGTCATTATTTTGAGTCTCAAAGAGACCTTCCACCACGACACTCTGCAAATACAAGGCTTTAAAAAGGTTCGATTTTTCGAAGTCGACAAGGTTGCAAGCTCTTTAAATTCGTAATGACCCTCTTCCCTTACCGACACCGTTTTCCGTGCAGTGTGCCTGCGTTCCGTCACGAACGAATCTTGGGATTCCGTTGAATGGAACGAAACGAGGATTACTCTCTCGAAGATAACTCCAAGAGAGAGAGGGAGAGAGAGAGAGAGAGAGAGAGAAAGAGGAAAGAAAAAGGACAAGGTAACGTAGAAGAGGAAGGGGACAGTAGAACAGTGAACCGAGACAAAGAAAAAATACAAAAAGAAACAGAGAGCTGTCGCGGAGTCTCTGAGGTATTTTGAAAATCACTCTTTCCGGTTGGGAGCCTCCTCTCTCTCTCTCTCTCTCTCTCTCTCTCTTTTCAAGAGATGGACAGGCGAAAAAAAGAATAGGCGCGAAAGTCATCCACGGACAAAGAGGAAGGAAAGAGGGAAGAAGACACATCGGGAGATAAGAGAGCGAAAGATGAGAGGATAGATCCCGAGAAAGTGGAGTAAAAGTTTTTGCGAAACTTTTCCATTCGGCGAAGGCATTATACCGAGTGCAGGAATCCCTCTTCTGTTTGAGAAGTTGCCGCTGGTTCCTCGGCGTACGACGATGGATCGCTTGACAGCCGAGCTTTCTAATTGTCGATCCAATTTTCTTTCCTCCGATAGCTATGATTTGGCTGCCTTGTAGTTCAACAATCAAGTCAATCAAACTCCTTTTACACGAATAAATATACCAACAAAAACTCAAGAAAATACAGTCTTCACTCGACATATGTCCCAAATATCTAGCCGATTAAAGTCACAGGACTATACCCACTGCCGCGGCGTATACACCATGAGGGGCCACAAAGCTCGAGTGACCTTGGACGCCAGGAAGTGCAAACATAACACGGGTCGGGTATATCGGTGTGAGTCCTGGAGACCACCACTAATCCAATAACAAAACTTCTTTATTTTTCATTTTTTTTTTATTGGACCGTCAGGAATATATTCGTGGAATTTTTCTGATTAAAATGATGCCAAATTATTATTCGGATCATATTTACGCTAATTTTCCATTAATATAATTTGAATCGGAACGCTTGCAAATATCATTGAAATTATATCATATTCGGTATCGTTTTCATTATCAAAATATCATGAATATGTTGATGCTGGTCCCATAACAGAATTATGAAAAATAAAGAAGTTTTGTCATTGGATTTGTAGTGGTCTCCTGGTCTCACACCGATATACCGTATTTCTACGTTCGTTAGTGTATCAGAGAATAGTAGAATCTTCCAGCCGATAATTGTCCCTGGACTCCTGTGTTATGGACATATATCGAGTAGACATTTATGTTCACACTTCTCTGTGACCGAGGCCATGCGAGCTTCGCTGTCCTTTTCTACGTTCGACAGTGTACCAAAGATTAGTATCTTCCAGCCGATATATGTCCCGTGTTTTCGACGTATGTCGAGTATACACTGTGTATTCCTTCCCTGCGGAATTGTAAAAGAAAAAAATCTGAAATCCGTCATTTTGACGGGCTCTAGCGTGTTAATTAGCTTCCGGCAAATAAAGCGTTAAATCAGCAATTAACCCTTCGCGGTCGTATGTCTACTCTCAGCCACCACAGCAAAGAACCATATTGATCTTACATTATATTAAGTTGATAAGAAAAATATAAAATATAGTTTTCACATAACATAAAATCAAAACATATTACTGTGTTACATATATCTAAAGTTTACAAAAGAATTAATAAATGTTGTTTTTCCTTCAATAATCTTGCATATTACGTATTACTTTTCGCTTCACGAAAATTAATTCCGACCAACGTGACACCTATGTATAAATTTAATACGACCGCAAAGGGTTAATTTGTCCTCTGCAAAATAAAGATTCGAGTGCTTGAATTTGGTGTGCGTTGGGTGTCTGGATCATTTTTGAATTGGTAGAAAATTAGTATGAGGTTTTGGATATTCTTCGCAACGGACCGAATCGTGTCCTGCGGACCAGGGACAGCGATTCGCGAGAATCGTCCTGCAGGATTCGATCGAAACGAACGTTTTGCTGTTGACTCTAGCTTGGATCGCGAGCGTGAAAAACGAGCAGGATAGAATCCGGCGACGATCGATGACAGTGGTGTGCTTGTTCCGTCAGAGACGCTTTCGCGCGATTCCCGTAACCCTAATTCGAGCTGATCGAAACCGTAGCGGTGTGAGTTACTGCCAGGCGGTTTCTGGGACGGATTTCCGATCACAGAGCTCTGTTATCCGACGAAGTCGATACGTCTTGCTGCGGGCCAGCAATCCGGCTCTCGCGGACGATAATTTCGGACCATTAACGTCGCGCCGCGTGACGCCTATCCCGCTCCATTAATCATCCTTATTGCCGCGATTTTTGATAGCTAGCAACTCCGTATCCATTTCGTCGATGCTTCGGCACGGATAGCGCCGGTAATAGAACGATCAATTCATGGCGAAGGGCCCGCGTTTATCGCGAGACAGGAATTATGCGACGAAACAGCCCCTGTCAACTATTAATTGCCTTGCGTTGTCTCGCACTTTTCCTATCGGCTCCTTATCGCGCAATGCCAGCGATATTAACGCGTTGACTCGGCGGCCACAATTAGCTTCAGAAATTCATTTATCTCTTGTGGGGGTCTTCTGGTATTCGGGGCTTGTTTTGCACTGTTTTTGCAAGTTTTAGCAATTTTTTCCCGGAAAACTGTAAAAAATTTTTCATCAAGAATTTACACACGTATTTACCGATAATTGAAGTACATGTCTGATTTTTCCAAAGTGAATATAATCAAAATTGCATGAGTTATAAATTTATTTGTAGATCGTGTCTCACAGTGAATTCTCGTTACCAGTCGGTTGCGACGTTCTGATGACTGACTCTTAGACGAAATCTGAGGTTGGCGCCGAGCATTTGAAATACACAAGCCACGCTGGAAACTTAAGAGTCATGTCTGCTTACGAGTCATAGAAGCCTATGACAACTAAACGATAGTGACAAGAAGACTGACAAAAGGTCTTTCTCCGATACAATGTTGCACGTAGCTCGGGAGATGGCTCTTAAGCTTCGGCCCTTCACCGCGGTAGTGTGGGTAGTTCCACTGACTCCAAATTGTAAGGTTAATATTGACTCATAATGAGAATTTACTGTATAGGGTAATCTGGCTTTGACTGCCAAATTTGTCAATATTTAAGAATATTTTTCTGCAAAACTGTCAAACTTTTTCCATCGATATTTTTCACGCATATTTACCGATATTTAAAGGACCTGTCTGATTTTTTTCAAAGTAAAAATAATGAAAATTGCATGAGTGATGTATTTATTGATAGATCGTGTTTCAGAGGGTAATCTGGCTTTGACTGCCAAATTTGTCAATATTACGGAATTTTTTTCTGGAAAACTGTCGAACCTTTTCCATCGAGATTTTACACACGTATTTACTGGTATTTGACGTGTATGTCTGATTTTTCCAAAGGAAAAATAATAAACATTGCATGAGCTATGTATTCCTTTATAAAGCATGTTTTAGAGGGTAGTCCGGCTTTGACTATCAATTTTTAATTGTCTAACCTTTTCCATTGAGATTTTACACACACACTTAACGATAATTGAAATACATTTCTGATTTTTCCAAATTAAATATAGTCAAAAATGCATGAGTTATAAATTTCATAAATACCGTCTTAAGGGGGTCGCTATGTCAAATTCATATTTACAAAAAAAAAAGACTTCTCAGAAAATTATCGTGCTATCTGAATTGGTATTTTGCAAGCTTATTCATTGGCATTTGAAGTACACATGTGATTTTTTTCAAGTCGAAATTGTCCGTTAGTGACGCGGTGGGACATGCGTTAAGGAGTTATATACAGTTAGGAGGCCCAAAAAAGTGATTTTTTAAGAATTTTTCCTGAGAAGACTTTTACATTAATAAATGTAAAAAATTTTATACATACTATGGTAACTTTTAACAGTATTTTAACATTTTTTATTTGTAAAAATAATAATTTTGAAAGCTGCTATAGCTGATCTCCAGGAGCTCCTCTCGCCTTGCGGTGACCACTATATCTCTGAACTGGATCATCTAAAATGAAAAATCCAAATGACTTCGTTGAAGTAATATATAATCTTGTAATTAATCGAAGATTTTTCTCACCGATGATTTTCTCACCCTGTTTTCTAAACAATTTAAGGCCAACATTATGGTGAAAAATCGATTTTCTTTTGGAGAAGCCGCCATTTTGTCAAAAAATTTTATTTCGCTTATTCCTTCGATTAATTACAAGATTATACATTACTTTAACGAAATCCTGTCCGGAGATATCGTGGTCACCGCAACGCATCTTTTTCGAGAGAAGCTCCTGGAGATCAGCTACAGCAGCTTTCAAAATTATTATTTTTACAAATAAAAAATGTTAAAATACAGTTAAAAGTTACCATAATATTTGTACAAATGTTTACATTAATAAATGTAAAAGTCTTCTCAGGAAAAAATTCTTAAAGAATCGCTTTTTTTGGTCTCCTGACTGTATATAACCCCTTGACAGTAGTACGACCGAGCAATAAATGCGACTGACGTATATTGCTTCGTAACAGTGACAAGACTTCGCACATTCAGACTTCATGCAACTTTTATTGTAATGTTATGCCGCAGGAAGGTGTAGATGGAAAGAATCCTCGAATAAACTCCAAAGTCTTCCAGCACAACTTAGGTTTATTTGGGAATAGGTCGCCAAGCAAGGAAACAAAGCGATTTTGTACAAGACGAATAACTTAATAATACGCGAATCGACTGACTGGTTGCTTGTAACTCCTTCTCTCTCTGTCTGACTGGCTAACTGCTCTTTCGCAGGGCCTTATATAAGGGTACATTTGGTTATGGGAGTTTGGTGAGGATGGATGATGCTTTACAGATAGGGGATGACATGGAGGTCGGAGTTTTCGCAGGATTGGACTTTAATCTGAAATCTCTGTATTGAAAGCCCGTTAGTTCTAACTCATCTATTTATTTAACTTATCTATTCCGATAGATAAGTATTACTGGCTGTCTCGCATAACAGTAACATGAGCTTCAATGAAGAGGTTCATTAAAAAATTTCCGATGAAAACATTTTTGCAATTTCGGTAATTGTGAAAGAATAAATTAGGAACCAGTCATTTTGACTGCTCCGGTCGTTCTGGTGTTAACCCCTTGCACTACATTCACGAGTCTTACTCGTGATGAAAATTTTGCACCAAACTTGAATATCACGAGTCAGAGTCGCAGTTGACACATTGTTGACCGGGAACGTCATATGACGTCTTTCGATAACGAAACGTTATTGACCGGGAACGTCATATGACGTCTTTCGATAACCTAATGTAATTGACGAAGTATTATACCTTCAAATTGTGGTTACTGTTTACCATTTGTCTTCGTTAAATTTACAATTCAAACTGTAAATATATTATTGAGAAACTCTCAGATTATAAGCAAACGTGGTAAGATCAAGTTGTTTTACATTTTTCCAGTTAGGACGCGACGTATAAATCGTTATTCTTAAATTTTTAGAAACGGCCCATTGCGAACTTTTTGAAGAAGGATTTTGTGAAGATAATTTGTCCGACTGTCCAAGTGACGTCTGTGTTAGTGATTCAGAAAATGATAGTTTTTCAGAACATAGTTCTGATTCAGAAGATACAAATATCAGACCAACAAAACGACGAAAAACCGTAATTATTGAGAGTGACTCTGAAAATGAAGATAACACATTCTACATTTAATTACGAAATAATGTCTGGTGACATTAGATAGCTCCTGCGTAAAATTGCCGGTCAACAATGTGACTTCCATGCTAAACATGAATATCACGAGTCGGACTCATGAAATTTGTTTCAATCGTATTTAATAATAATTAAAGTATCTTTTAAAAGTTCTTGATCCAGTTTTTGGTCATTTGTAAGGTGTCGTGTTCGAAATTACGCCACTTGATCTCCGTCCGCGATCATTCCGGCGGCCAAGTTCGGCACGACTTTTTCAGAGTTTCCGGGCAGTGCAAAGGGTTAATAGACAATGAAGCGACTGTCGCGTCGTACTCGCTCAATCGACAACGTAAACATCGGGACGGTCCGCGAACGAAGACCGGTGTTTACGGGGTGGAAGCCGTCGTGAAAGTAAAACCCCGGTTGTTTGCCAGAAGAAGCGACCCGCCGGGCCAGGCGGCTGCGTAATAATTCATCGCAGGCAGCGTGGCTGGTGCGCAGAGTTCCGGGAACAGCGGTAGCAAACTGTGTCGTCAGCGTTGCACGCCCTGCGTCTGGGAAAACGATGTAAAGTTCGCAATGTCTCACGGTCCACTGGAAAACTGGCCCGTTCGTCGCGCTCTCGAGCCGCGTCTAGACCTGGCCGGCGCATCGAGATCAGTTGTAATCCTGAGAATTATCGCGCGTTTCAGCCGTCACGCGTCCCATCGCCGCGTAATCCGCGTGCGATTCCCGCCGGATATCATATTTTTATTTCGATGAAATACATGCTGGAAAATCGTGTACCCGACAACTCTTTCGTTTCGACACACCGTGATCGATCAACGGCCGAGACCGTACCATGCAAAATTAAAAATGCGTCGCTAGCAAACGGGAGCTGAATTGAATTCGATTTTCAATTTAGCCCTTTGCAAGCGAGTGGCGACAACGGAAATTGTTCCACCATTGTTCAAAATGTTTTCCACATTATTAAACTCGTGTTCAATAAATTACTAAACTTTTCAATATTGTGCCATTGAACCGAAAACATTAGTAGTCGCACAAAATACACGGGGTGTTTTGTTTATCTGAAAACGGAAATATCTCGTGACGCACTGAAGTTACGAGAAAGGTGTGTTTACAACAATTTTTCGGTATGAAGGGAACAATCATATGGTGTATTTTTTTCAGGACTCGAATGATGGGGGATTTCACAGTCGAATTAATTTTTTTAAAATGGAGCCGTATATATTTTTCGTCATGACACGATAGCATTTTCCAAGGCGAATAGTTTTTATTTATTGCATGAATATGTTTTCTCCAAAGGATACGTATCAACTACAACGAAATAGAATTTTCATTCGGTTTATAGAAAATTAATAACATACATATTTATTACACTCTGTTCAGAATCTTCGTCGCGAGTCTGACTCCTTTTGTCTCCTTAAGCTTCTTAAGATACTGAAATAAATAAACAAAATTTCATAATTCATATCCTTATCCGCCTGTTAAGAGAATGTTATGGAATTAAATAACTTCGAAAGCATCAAACAGAACTCAGCAAAATTATTACAGTCTTTTGTATTGCACTTTCTCAAATAAAATAAATGAGACTCGAGACAAATAAGGCGGCACTTGAAAACAAATAACAAGCAGGTCGATCTTTGTTTACAGTGTGCAGCTAATAGCTGGCAACTAGATACAGTGATTTCTCTATACAGGATGCTTCACCTAACTCGAGTATCTAAAATATCTCGCTTGTTTTTTATGATAGAAGAAAAATTCAAAGGAAAACATCAGTTGGTTCAGAGGAGCGAATATTATTATTATTATTACAATTTGTTCAAGGTTATATTTGTTGAGATATCAAGGCCATCGAAGTATTTTTAAATGGAATAATATATTTTTATTATCGCTATACGACAGCCAAGGTCAAGACGAATCCAACGACCTGTAATATTATGATCTTGGCGTGACCTTGAGTTTGTTATCACCAACCATTCCTCACCATACATTTAGCCTCCATGGACGCTGGTGTTCAATTTGTCAGTCATTTCGGGTTTTCAGTACACCGATAATGCATATTATGTGTATTCAGTTTCCATGGTTAGAGAAAGTAGCTTCGTCAGTAAAGAGAACGTTATAAAAGAAATGTTCATTTCTCCGTATTTGCTGCAATGCCCATGTACAAAAGGCAACACGATTTTCGAAGTCGTTGCCATGAAGCTCCTGATGTAAGGAAATATGGTGTGAAAATGATGTTGCAATATACACTTGCTTTGGAAATGCTTAAAGAACGTCCAATTTTTCGACAGCATGTAGTAGGATCAATATTGACTGTAGCCAATACAAAAGTTTCAGCATGTTCTCCGGCTTTGATCGTTTTCTTTTCAGTGATTTAGTACTCCCTGACGTACAAAACTATTGAAATATGCGGTCAAAACTTTGTCGAGAAGGATAAATTCTCTCAGGGTATTTTTCTGTCAATAGTTGAGATGCTTGCATTGAGTTATTCTTTATCTCATCATAAACTAAAATCATTTCTATCTTTTCTGCATCAGTATACACCATCGCTTCAGAAACGTAACGTTATCTTTCACAATCGAATAAACCCCGACGAATTTCTTCAACGTACTGATTAGAGTCACCGATAGGAGAAGAATTTGTATCAGTGTTTACAATATATTGTAAGCGTGTTTACAGTCATCAGTCAAGGTTCAAGAAGATTTCTTGAAACCCTACGGGGATCATGTCATCGTTACTTCACTATTTACGTAAAATGTCCTACTTTTATGAATTTCTCGTACTGAAGGTCACGTGAAGGTCAAAATATTACAGGTCGTTGGATTCGTCTTGATCTCGGCTATCATATAGCGATAATAAAAATATATCATTCCATTAAAAAAAAAAACTTCGATGACCTTGAAATCTCAAAAGATATAAACTTGAACAAATTTTTTTGCCTATCACAATAGTTGCCCTCTTGAACCAACAATTGTTTTCCTCTGACATTTTTTTTATTATAAAAAACAAGCGGGATATTTTAGATGCTCGAGTTAGGCGAAACACCTTGTATATGTTGCCAAGACCTGGATGATAAACGTCGCGGAATTATCCCCACTACCGCAAGGTATACCCAGGGGCTCAAGAGGCCGAAGAGTGTAAACATAACATAACACGGCTCCGGAATGTCTCCTGGATGATATATGACCCTGCAAGACCCGTGTTGTTGATAAATATCAAGAATTCACTGTACTACCATTGCCTACTTAAGAAGTTACAAATTTATAATATAATTTCTAATGTTTTATAACGCTAAACAACATAATGTGGTATGTCGCTGAATGGATATTGATAAGTGTTATGGTTCTATTTAAAAGAATTAATTTGACTTTGAATTCCCCCCTCCCCATCATTCGAGTCCTGCAAAAAAAACAAACCATATGATTGTTCCCTTCATACCCAACTATTTTTGTAAACAAACTTTTTCCGTAAATTCAGCGCGTCACGAGATATTTCCATTTTCAGATAACGAAACACCCTGTATACAGGGTATTCGACTACAGGCGGAAGAAAATTTAAGGGGTGGTTCTCCACGACAATATAAGACAAAAACGAAGAGTAACATGAGTAACTTCATTTTTTAGTTAGTATCAATTAAAAATCCGCCTAAATAATTACATAATTTTTGTAAAGATGTAAGATAATTTTATTTTATCATGTAACTCACTCAACACATTCGCAAAAATCGCCTCGTCCTGCTACCTCACTCGGCCGAAAAAGTCGTCGTCCGCAAAGGGCTAGAAAACGAAGCCTAAATCGCAATTTTTTATTCTTCATTTTCGTCTTGCATTGTCTTGGAGAATCACCCCTTAAATTTTCTCCCCGTTGCAGTCGAACACCCTATATATAGGGTGTTTGGGAAATCGTGGTGCATCCGACAAGGCGATGATGATTCCTTACATAAAATCTTGTCGAGAATAAGGAATATAGTTTTTCACACGAGGCTTCATTTTCGAGAAAATCGAGTTTGAAAATTCATTAGGTACGCGTGTACTTAGACAAAGTCTGCTGTGTTCGCTCGGTCTAGCCCGCAATTTCCGTTGCAGCTTGCATCTCTAAACAGTATCGTTCATATTATAGTATGACTTTAATTAACCCTGTGCACTCGCCGCCATTTTCAATCTAAAACTAAATTTTTCTTCCGTCTTACAATATTTTCATTTTGTTCATATACGAAACTGATCCGATTTCTACACACAATAATTAAATGTTTAGTAGTCTATTAAATACAAATTTTGTAATGTAACAAATATTTTGTAATATTTTCTTGTAATTTCTTTGAAATAATGCCACAAGAATTTCTAGTGGTGCTTTAGAATCACCATTCGAGTGCAAAGGGTTAAGAAGCAGGAGTCTCTACATTGTTTGTAAACGCAAGCGGCAACGACTCTGTCTAAGTGCACTAACGAATTTTCAAACTCGATTTTCTCGAAAATGAAGCCCTGTATGAAAAAACTGAATTCCTTATTTTCGACTGGATTTTATGAGAGGAATCATCCCCTTGCCGATTGCACCACGATTTCCCAAACACCCCGTATAAAATCACGAAATAATCAATTTTAATGGTTGAAATGGTTCGGTGTGAGGAGACAATTGAATCGCCCCTAGTAGATAAAGCGTTGATAGAGTCAGCCATAAAGCTTCCCGAACATGCAACGAATCAGAGAGTTTCAAACAATCGGAGCCTCTTCCACACGTAAAACCGCTACGTCCGAAACGTCCGGCGAGACATCGACCGATCAATTGTGCCCGTCCGATAAAGGGGAAACTTGTAAAAATCTCGAGAAACTCGCGTAACTACGGAGACTCTTTATCGTAACAGCTCTCCGAATCAAAAAGTTCGATCAGCCGGGAAGTAGAAGTGGCAAGCAGTCGCGGAGATTGAATCGATCGCGTTGTGTCGGAGAAATAACAAACTCGAAGAGCGAGCGGCCAACTGATGAAAGTAATCGAGAGGGCCGCGCGCGAACTCCGCGGTTAACCGTCCAGATGAGCACCTGAACTGTCCTACAAAAATCACAGCACCTTTCCCATCGAGACATCGAACTTCCATCGATTTCTCACCGTGGTATCAATTTACGACGTTCATTCCCAACCGTTAATTACACTGTCCAACAAAATCAAACTTTTTTCGAGTTTTGCAATATCTGTTGGGCGATTCTTATACACTTTGTCATCCCAACACCAAATCTGAAAGCAGAATTGCTCCATCACGCAATGGTTTCGAAAAATTTCGGTTTTTGTAAATGTGGTCGAATAGTCTGTCCCGTAGGGGGGATCGGAGACTACACGAAGGTACCGAAAATACCGCGACTCTTCTGAATCTAACCGGGTTGTAAATCCGGTTACGCGTTGACGATATTCAGGTACCGCTGTACATCAAACTAATGATGGACAGCTAGTTTGGGTTGAATCGTTTATTTCGATGGTAGATGATGGTGATTACAATGTGACTAGATCCGGCTCGAAGGACCAGAAAATGTAGTGTGCGTAGGCTGGCTCGATGTGCCTACACATAGGTCTTGAACTCTGAATTACTATGTCGCTGATCGGGTGAGCGGTTGATCGAAGCGACGTTTCCGTGGTCTTGACAGCGTCGAAAGACCGGACAGAAAGGCGGACGCAAGGGAACGCGAGTAGGCGCGTGGCCAACGTGGAACTGAAGACTGAGAGACTGACGACTGACTCACACTGACCGAAGACTGACTAAAGACTGATTCACACTGACACTGAAGAAGACTGACTAAAGACTGACCCCTGAAGACTGACTAAAGACTGATTCACACTGACACTGAAGAAGACTGACTAAAGACTGACCCCTGAAGACTGACGAAGGTGGACCTGATGTCCACCCTATTTATACTCCAAAAAATGAATGGACGAGGTTTCGGTGCATCAGGTATATCGACCTGGCGTTCGGAAAGGATATGAATGGGCGGGCCGTCATAAACGCTTGAGGCCCGATGTCCCATTGCGCGCACGTGTACCGGCCGTTTTATTGCAGGACGGTTCGACGGAGTTGACTTCGCTAATTCAATTATGTCTACAATAAACCTAATGCTGGCACGGGGGGCAATTCCCATTTGAAGAATGGGCCGTTTTTTGGGTAGCAAAACCGTTACTTTATGAGCAGCGAGTTTGCTTGCAAGCATCTAACATCTGGTTGCCAAATGTTAGGAAAAGGCAATTTAGAAATCCGTTACGGACGGAACAGTAAAAATGCTGGATTTTTATACCAAATGACGTGTTGCGCTAAAACTAAACACGCACGAAAGTTCAAGTTTGAGTGAAGAGATAGAGGGGACTCTTCTCTACATATCTATATAGCCAATTATAGTCTTATGTACTTCCTAATAATTGCAAATGGTTGTTAAAGTTTGAAAATGTGCCGACGCGGGTACTTTGTACGCTCTATTTTTGTATTTATGTGAAAAATCCTTTATCCAGCAGGAATTAACTATATAGGAATGCATTGTGCAGACATTTCTGGTAAGGAAACCATTCACGAAAAGTATTTGGTTCCCTTAGTATACGAGAAGATTAAGAAAATAGTCATTGACAGCGTGTGCGCGACGCGTTCGCGCCAGACGGCCATTGCAGCCATTTCTTGACTCGCCAGGGCCGTCGCTATGACGTTGGTACCACTCAAGTATGTCTTTGCTTACCATGCTTAATTACATAGATTCCTTTTTTGTCTTTTTGGGTGCCAATTATTACACAAAATTATAAAAATACGAGTTATATTCACATTTCATTGTAAGAAGTGCTTAATAAAGAAAATTAACAGCAGCAATGCGGTGACTGGAAAATTTTATTTTCAGTAATTGTTGTCTTATCTTTATAATTGTAATACCAATGGACATTCGAGATTCTTTCGATTAAAATAAATCCAAACACAATGTAAATGGGACTATTTGTATTGATTTAAGTACATAATTTAGATATGGATTGCTCTATATTAAATTGATAAAATGTCGCGGCAGTGTATAAATCAGCCAGACTGTTTTTGTTATATTCATGACGAAATTATTTTAAAATAAAAATAAGGAATACAATTCCAGCATTAGTCTTTCATCAAAATATTTCACCAGTGGAAAAACGTTACAAAGCAAAAGACACATGCGATGCTTGCTGATTAATGTTGGACACTTATTATTGAAAAACGGGATGCCAGGTACAAGCATCAAGCAAGGCGGAAACAAACGAAAAGACAAAAAAGAAATGTATGTAATTAAGCATAGTAAACAAAGACATGCTTGAGTGGTACCAACGTCGACTACGCAAAGCGACGGCCCTGGCGAGTAGGGAAAAGACTGCAATGGCCGTCTGGCGCGAACGCGTCGCGCACACGCTGTCAATGCCTATTTTCCTAATCTTCTCGTATACTAAGGGAACCAAATACTTTTCGTGAATGGTTACTTTACCAGAAATGTCTGCAGAATTCATTCCTGTATAGTAAATTCCTGCTGGATGAAGGATTTTTCACATAAATACAAAAATAGAGCGTACAAAGTACTCGCATCGGCACATTTTCAAACTTTAACAACCATTTGCAACTATTAGGAAGGACATAAAAATATAATTGGCTATATGAATATGTAGAGGAGAGTCCCCTCTATCTCTAGACTCTAACTTGCACTTTCTACGTTTTTACTTTTTGCGTAACACGTTATTTTTGATCAGAATCATGCATTTTTACAAAAACCAATATTTTTCGAAAACATTGCGTGATAGAGCAATTCTGCTTTCAGATTTGGTTTTAGGATGACAAAGTGTGTAAGAATCACGCCACAGGTATTGCAAAACGATTTTGGTGTTGGACAGTGTTATTAAAACATTCATTGTGTTCTATCTGACCCGGAAACATTGATTTCCCAACATTTATTTCCAAACGCTGATTTACAAACATTCGTTGACTAATTTAACTTTGCAAACATTACTTGCCAAACATTCATTACCGAAGCATTCATTCGATTAATTTAATTGGGAATCATTAACTTTCGTTGCAAACACCGTCCCCCATTAATTTGAGCGAACAAAACATTGTTGAATATTGCAACGCTTTTCATCACTTTCAATTCTATAGAAATTAACCTAATGTTTGCTTCCACCTTTTTTACCATCCCTTGCTAATTAACCGTACGGGCACGTGGCAAATTTCCTGTGGAAATTGGAGAATGGAAATTGGCGAATTTCTGTTCCGTTCAAATTTGCGAAGCAATCGAATCCAATTCGCAGAACGTTGCAGCACACGGTTTCGTTTCACTTCTTCTATACGATTAGGAAGCTTCCTCGTTCGAAGTTCGCATGATTTTCTTCGTTGCATCTACGGAATTGCATGCGGATATATGTTCCCTAGAATGCAATTATTTTTCCGCATCGCAAGCGACGACGAACAGTAAATGAATACGCGCGCCGTGTTGCGAAATTGCGCCTCGCGAAAAATAGAATGCGACCACCCCTCTGAATCAGGATACAAGGAGACAGAATTTTACGGTTGTCTGCCTGCTGCTAGCCCTTTTGATCGTTAACAGGATGTTTAAACGTGCACGGTCAGTTGCCGAACTCGAATTGCTTTTTAATTGTTGTACTCGCCGTATGAAATTATGTTTCCGAGTTATGTGACGTTGACCAGGACATATACAGTGTGTATCACCTAAGTCGACCATATAAAATATCCTGCTTGCTTTTAAGATAGAAAAAAAATATCGGAGGTAAGCATTAGTCGGACCAGAGGGGCAAATATTACGATAGGCAAAAAAATTTGTTCAACCTCATATTTTTTGAGAATTCAAAGTCATCGAAGTTTCCTTGAATGGAATGAACTATTTCTATTGTAGCTATATGATAGCCAAGGTCAAAATGAATCCAGTGACTTGTAATATTTTGACCTTCGCGTGACCTCCGTATTTTTTCCTGGCAAATTGCACCGCAAAACTCGTGTTCGTCACGTTAAATTTTGATCGTAGTAATTAATTTTATGAGTAAAAAATTTATTAAATGATCGATCGTCTACCATTTGAAAGTTATACCATTTAACAATAACTATTACAAATTTTCTTCATCAATCACTGTTATGAGCGATCGAAACGAACTTCTCTCATTGATAAATGTTATGAGCGATCGAAATAAATTTCTCTCATTGATAACTGTTATGAGCGATCGAAATGAAGGGCCCAGCAGGATAAGAATGGTCCAGCGGCCCCGGCAACGATTTTTATCGGTATTGTGTGAAAAACAATGGTTTTAGGTTCAAAGATAATCCCCCAAAATTTTAAGTCGGTAACCCTTCATTTAAGGATAATATGAAGGTAAATACCCTTAACTGTATCATTTTTTGTCTCGGTTGTTAATTAAGATATTCAGATGGAACAGAAACGAAAATATTCGAACTTACCTCCTTCATATCATATATATTTTTTCCACAATTGTGAACAAATTATTAAGGGTACAAAAAATGATTTAATTATTCAGGAGTGGGGGTTGCAAGCAACCCTTCGAGTGACTACTTCCAACAAATTCAAGAACAATGTTTTGTTACCTGTTTAATATATACAAAAGTTTCAAGATCCTGAGATTGGTGGAACATAGTTAAATATTGAAAAACAAATTAAATTATACCATTATAATAGTATAATGTATAGTACCGTGTTTCTTACGACCCTAATTAATAATTCTTATCAGGAGATTTAGAAGGGTATTTACCCTCGTATTATCCTTAAATGAAGGGTTGGCGACTTAAAATTTTGGGGGACTATCTTTCAACCTAAAACCACGTTTTCCACACAATACCGATAAAAATCATTCTTATCCTGCTAGGCCCTTTCTCGTTTTGATAACTGTTATTAGCAATCGAAATAAATTTCTCTCATCGATAACTGTTACAAGTAATCGAAATGAATTCGTCTCATCGAGAACATTTACCTACATGAGAAAAAAAATTGTCGGTTACTTATAATCGATTTTAGTCGATAAAATACTTGTTAAAATACTTGTTATTCCATTATTTGTTATTACTTTCTTTCTTTTCGGTTATAACAGTTACAGACCCTGATTTTAATACGTTGTAAAAGAATATACACAATTATGGTCGCTTCGTTACTCAGGACAAGAGTCTAAAAGTTTTCATTTTCCATTCGAACGAGGTCCTATAAATTTTATTCTGCGATTCTCGAGGAGGATCCATTCGATTGTTAAATTGTGTTGCCTTCGCAACAGTATCTGGAACATGCCGGAATGAAGACAATAAGCCGACCAAACAGCAAAACCCGATTAACCGATTCACCCTGGAACGATAGCTATATTAAACCGTGCAGCTTCCTTAAGATATTTCAAATTTATGTATCTCGCGTTGCTCGCGTGCTATACCATCTCGTTCGTGGACGTAATCCCACAGAAATGGAGATTAACCCGCAGAAACCCCGGCCACCTTATCCTAAGCCCATGGGATTCGCCCGAAGATTACGTCGAAAATGGATGTGGGATAACGACGTTGATTTCTACGATACAAGCTTCGTTTTTCAATGAGACCCACATCAATTAACAATCACTTTTGTTAAATCGTTCTCCATTCCCCTCGTATCGTATTCTCCATTCGATCCTGTTTCGTCGTAAAAACCCTCTGCGAAGGGACGTGTGTACGACCGTGAAGGTCAACTAGCTATCCGCGGCATAATGACCATGACCGCCATAAAAAACCTAGCATAATTTAGCGTAGTGGAAAATCCGAGTAAAACTCGACACATGCTGAACTGTAAACCATTACAGTACCTAGATTTATAGTTTTATAGCCGCCTGTAACCAAATGCAGCTTCTACTCCCACTCTTCCTAATTTTCCACCACTGTCAACACCTTCCAAAAACACATCCTTCAACCAATCATAGAAAGAATCATAATTAAGAATTTCCTGAATTCTAGAAATGGTATGTAAACATCGTCTCACAGTAGTATATTACATAGAGACAAACTGAAACTACTCTGTTCGTACTTGTATTGATCAACAAAAGTCGTGTAGCAGAGGTCGGCGAAATGATAGTACTCTTGACTTTCCATTCGGATTTCTCACTGTTTCTACGTTTCGAGTTATACAAACATAGCGTGGTGTAGGCATTCAGTCTTGGTGGAATTTCCAATCGTCATCGAACAAAATGGGACGCGGCAAGAAATTAAGCAAAGAAGAAATACAAGTTATCTTGAGATTCAGAAAAGAAAAGTTCTCCATATCAAAAATTGCAAAAACTGTGCAGAGGAGTCGTAAAGTTATTTATAATTTACTAAAAGACAGCAATAAATATGGTACACGGAAGAGCAGTGGACGACCGGCCGCTATTTCTGATAGAGAAAAACGTGCCGTTTTTCGTGCTGCATCAAACTCGTGTCTCGCATCATGTGAAATTGCTCGAAAAGCAGGAGTTGAAACTAATCCGAGAAATGTTGGTCGTATTCTCCAGACATGTGACAATATTATACGACGAAAATTAAAACGGAAACCTGCGTTGACAACGAGACACAAGGAGGCTCGTGTCAGCTTTGCAAAACGACGCATCCATTGGAAAATGAAATGGAGGCGAATTATATTCACAGATGAAAAGAGATACCAACCTGGATGGTCCAGACGGTTTTGACTATTATTATCATCATGGACGAAAAGAAGAATTGTCAAAAATGCGACGTGAAATGGGTGGAGGGAGTGTAATGATTTGGGTAAGCATTGGCTACAATTGAAAAAGCGAAATCGTCTTTATTGACAGCCGAATTAATGCCACCACTTATCGTGATTTAATACGACAACAAATTAGCAAGTGTGCGGTACACATTGCTAGTAGCAATTTTATATTTCAGCAAGATAATGCCGCGGTCCATACAGCTAAAATAGTAGAAGATTATTTTTCATCAGAAAATATTTCGCTTCTTGATAGGCCAGCATGTTCCCCTGATTTAAATATAATCGAGAACTGTTGGGGACAGCTTGCTCGAATGGTGTACAAGGAAAACGGACAATTTCAAAATATGAATGAGTTAACACAGTGTCTTAAAGATGAATGGAGTAAATTGTCACAAAGTTATATTCGTAAATTGTTTAATTCTTTGCCAAAAAGAATGATCGAAGTCATTGAAAATAAGGGAGGTCCTACGCACTACTGAGAAATAAAGTACTTGTTTCAACTTATGTCATTTTTGTTACACATATGTTTACTTTTTGTTAAATAAATGCTTAATTTATTAACATGTGCTATCATTTCACCGACATCCGCTACGAGATTTTTGTTAATAAATACAAGTACGGACAGCGTAGTTCCAGACTGTCGGTATTTAATATATAACAGTAAGATGATATTTACGTACCATTTGTAGAATTTAGAGAATTCTTGATTTATCCTTGAAAACTAAATGATAGCACACTTGAGCTATCTTTTTGTCCAGGAGTGAAGTCGCGATACGATTTCTCCAAATTCCGGGATCGACGCGACACCGCAGATCCAATGAGATTTGAACAGCTAACAATCTGTATTTCCAAAAGCAAAATCTCAACCTTTTCCGCGTTCGCCTCACTGGAACGTCGACTGTAAAATCTGCCAAAATTTCGTCCACCAGGCGCACAGAAGCAATTAACAATTGAACGGGCTCGGGAGCAGCAGTAATTCAGCGGTTTCCAACAGAAAAATCTACCGTGTCGCGGCTGAAAAACTTCTGCCCGTTATCCGACTATCACCAAGACACCTCGGTAACGTTGTAGACCAGTTTCTTCCACGGTGATTACAAATCCGTAGGAAGATTTATGCATTTCTTCTCCCGGACATTAGCCACGAAATTCGTTTCCTTCGACGGTGCAGGTGCCGACACACCGGTGATAATTCTTGGCAAACAAACCCATCGAAAAACTGCTCGCTCCGGCCGCCGTGCGACTTTTTCGTCTGAACCGTTCTCCACGGCATTTAAACGACGAATGATAAAGCGGAGCTGTTAAGGTGGATGGTCGAAAAGAAACCCCTCGTCGCAAGAAGTCGACCACGTTTCTGTCGAGTCCGGTACTTATCGCCGCTTTGCTCAAAAGAACCGGGAGAAACAGTTGTGCGCACCACCGTGGTACAGGACTGCCCTAGAGGAATGGCATCGGAAAGGGACCGGGTTATACACCGATAAATGGATTAGCAGGATTCGCCGGCGGTGGATAAAACAACCGCAAAGAACCGTGCACGACCGGGAGAGGTTAAAGGTTCGACGAGAGAAATTGCATGAGAGGCGTTGCTACGCGGGTATGCGGTTTCTTTGTTCGATATTTTCCTGCTTGTAGGCGATTTATGCGATTCTTGTTTCCCGGGATACTGGGTATTACCATATTTTTACTTTTTTAGTTCCCGGCTCGCGGACACGGTTTTGTGGTTTCTTCAAATTGAAACTGTGCGGTTCGATGTTTGAAAAGTCTGTTAATGACAAAAAGAAAAAATAGAATCGAGTGACTCTGTGGTTAGTGACAATCGTTGCGATGTTGAAACAGCACTTTGCCTGCGAGTTGCATTCTTTAACTACCTGTAATTAAATATCAATTTCACGGTTTCCAACAATTTCTAGACAGGTTCAACAACAATTGTATTTAAGGAAAAATACCGAAAATTGAATCGTTCACAGTTCGAAACCTGGATTTCCTTTAATGGGAGCCGGAATTTCGAATTTTTGCCGCGGGAACGATTGAACTTTTTCAGTTGAGATTTTGCACACGCATGCATTGGTAATCGCAGTACATGCCCAATTTTTTTCGAGACAAAATAGTCAGAATTGTATGAGTTATACATTTTTTCGTAAGAACACCCTTAAGAGGGCCGGTATTTCGAAGCTGTTTTTGCACTCATTTTTAGGAATTTTTCTCGGGGAAATTATTGAACTTTCTGTATTGAGATTTTGCACACGCATACATGAGTATTAGAAGTAGATGTCCGATTTTTTTCAATTCAAAATAATAAAAATTGTATGGGTTATACATTTTTTCGTAGATAGACCCTTCCTGGGGCCGGTATTTCAAAAACGTTTTAGCACTAATATTTAGGAATTCTTCTCGGGGGAATTATTTAACTTTCTCTACTGAGCTTTTGTACATGCATGTATTAGTATTCGAAGAACGTGCCCGATTTTTTTCAAGGCAAAATAATCAGAATTGTATGGGTTATAGATTTTTTTATAGAAATGCCCTTAAGAGGGCCGGTATTTCAAAAGCGTTTTTGCACTCATTTTTAGGAATTTTTCTCGGGGAAACTATTGAACTTTCTGTACTGAGATTTTGCACCCACGTACATTGGTGTTAGAAGTACATGTCCGATTTTTTTCAAGGCAAAATAATCAAAATTGTATGAGTTAGAAATATTTTCATAGAATAAGTTTTAGAAAACATGGGTGGTCGATTGCCACGTAAAATTCGTAAAATTAACTACATTCGTATAAATCTTTCCGCATTTTCTTGTACTTAAAGAAACTGCGAAAAATGAAAATTCGATGTTTTGAAAATGAGAAACCAGAACACTCCCTTGGACTATACCATAATATGACGATGTATGTCCATCCTCTTCCTCGTAGAATTAATTAACGCCCTGTGCGAGCATTAATCGAGCGTGGACGGCTGAAGGATCGTCCTTTTGTCGGTGAAAAATGGCCGGTTGTCTAGAGAAGCGTCGCGTTATCAATTTCCTTGGTGGCTATCAAGAATCCGGTGGCCCGCTGGTGCGACAGTGACATACGATGAACCAGTAATCGGAACGTGGTCGCTTTCATCGGGGTGTCCTATTCACCGACTAATTCGCGGCGGGCTTCCACGAGGCTCGCAAACAGCCAGCGGCACTGGGTCGCAACTGTTATGCGATTCCCTCTCGAGCCTAATCTTGGTGGGTTCTTAAACTATATACACCCGCGGGACATTCCCGTAGAAACGTAAATATCCAAACGGGCCGGCGGACATCCTCCAAAGAGACCTGTCCTCGCAATTTTCTTGCGGAAAAGATCCTATTTCTGCGATACCTTCATTTCGCAAGGTCCGACCCCTATCAAAATCGAGGCCATCCGCCTGATTGGACCGTGATGACGCTTTTTCACCGGTTCGACCAACTTCCTCTGGCAGTTTACCTTGAGTATAGCTCACCGTCCTAGCCCAGCCCCGAAGCTATGCCATCGGCGCTCGTCGATGCAGGGTGACGAAAATAGAGGAACCACCGGCGGGCAAGAAGCAACCCTAAATAATACAGTTTCGATCCAGTTCCTTTCTTCGGCGTCCTCTTTTTCCGAACGTTATCTCCTGCAACGGCATCCAGGGATCAGACGGAATTTCTGCGGCGCTATGCATAGCAATCGCGACACCGAGGAATATAAAGCATACCGACTGAGTCTACTCCCAGAGAGCCTACTCCCCTGAACCTACCGGGCATCAAAAGTGACCGGCATGCGTTCATAAAAGTGACAAAGATTAACTCTCGGACGCCTGCGAGTTCCAGGCCTGTGCCGGAGTCATTTCTGACCCGCGCCGACATTTCACCAGTTTCCTTTCGATATAAGATGATGTACCTCGGAACCGGCTTTCGACGTTTTTCGGATGAAGACGCATAGCGATTTTCTTATTTCGAAATACAAAGCATTGTCTTATATCCGAATGAAGTTGAACGGGATGTCACAAAATTATATGTCGCGGACACCATTCTACACCCCCGATTTAGTCGAAAATGATGTGAGGAACCCCCGGAAAAATTGACCTTGAACGTGGGAAACTAGGTCAAAAAAAGAAAATTGTTTTTCTTTAATCGTGTTCGACTGATCGTGAGGAACAACTTTGTAAGAAACTTAAGCAAACTCGAAGAAACTCATTCCTTTTTTTCTGAAAAACCAGAGGTCACAATTCAGCGCATGTAACATCGTTTATTGTTACCTTTGTTATTGTTTGAACATTGAATCCTACTACACTTTACACGTGATCAGTCGTACGTTCTCTGATTACCATCCTATTCACCAAACTGCTATTTCCCGAACTATGAAATCAAAGAACATTATTATTCACCAAACTGCTATTTCCCGAACTATGAAATCAAAGAACATTATTAACACTTTGACTGTCAAACTAGAATCCTCAAAAATTCCATAAAATCAAATTGTTATTTAATGAAATGAGAATTGAGTAAAATTAAATGTATGATATTGAGTAGTCCTGCAACTTATTTGCATTTCACAGATCCTAATTAAATTTGGTGCAATGAATATATTAACGTAAAAATCCATTTTAAAACTTGGACAAATAATTCCGTCACCCGCATATGGGTGTCACGGCAGTCAATGTGTTAACAGAGATGTTTCAAAAATTATATGAACTTCAACATCATTTTTTAAGAGAACAGTGGAGTTGGTCCTCATGACAAGTAGATTACGCGATTAAGAAAAAAAAATGTTTTGGTTTTTTTTTACCTTGTCTTTCACGTTCAAGGTCAATTCTGCGGGGGGTTACTTATGCCATTTTAGATTAAATCGAGGTTGTAGAATCGAGCTATAGCGTTGATTTTGGGACACCATTTACATATTGTCGTTCGCTACGGGTCACGAGTGACCCGGGCGTAGCGTACGGAGGATAAAGTAAACACAATTTCTATAAAATGTTCGATTACATATCATATAGTAAACTATTTCGTCTAGTCCATTTACAAAAAAAAAGTTGTACCGATTCGAACTGTGCGCCATTTAATTATGAGACTGACTGTACGAACGATGCTCTTGAGCGACCAAAAAATTCGTTATTGGCAGAACGAGTTCGTTCGCTTCGATCAATTAATTTGAAGGAACAAAAAAAAAGTTGACCGAATCTGCCACGAGACGGACTTTGCCGGAATTTCGCGATTCGTTTGTCGCGTTGGCAATATTTGTGGGTGCAAAAACCACAGGTCGCAATTCAGCGCATGTAACATCGTTTATTGTTATTGTTTGAACATTGAATCCTACTACACTTTACACGTGATCAGTCGAACTTTCTCTGATTACCATCCTATTCACCAAACTGCTATTTCCCGAACTATGAAATCAAAGAATATTATTAACACTTTGACTGTCAAACTAGAATCCTCAAAAATTCCATAAAATCAAATCGTTAATTAATGACATGAAAATTGAGAAAAATTAAATGTATGATATTGAGTAGTCCTGCAACTTACTTGCATTTCGCAGATCCTAATTAAATTTGGTGCAATTAATATATTAACGTAAAAATCCATTTTAAAACTTGGACAAATAATTCCGTCGCCCACATATGGGTGTCACGGCAGTCAATGTGTTAACAGAGATGTTTCAAAAATTATATGAACTTCGACATCATTTTTTAAGAGAACTGTGGCGTTGCGACCTATGGTTCCTCTCACAAAGTTGGTCCTCATGACAAGTAGACCACGATTAAGAAAAAATATGTTTTGGTTTTTTTTACCTTGTCTTTCACGTTCAAGGTCAATCCTGCGAGGGATTACTTATGCCATTTTAGATTAAATCGAGGGTGTAGAATCCCGCTATAGCGTTGATTTTGTGACACCATTTACATATTGTTGTTCGCTACGGGTCACGAGTGACCCGGGCGTAGCGTACGGAGGATAAAGTAAACACAATTTCTATAAAATTTTCGATTACATATCATCTAGCAAACTATTTCGTCTAGTCCATTTACAAAAAAAAGTTATTCCGATTCGAACTGTGCGCCATTTAATTATGAGACTGACTGTCCTGTGCGACCAAAAAATTCGTCATTGGCAGAACGTGTTCGTTCGCTTCGATCAATTAATTTGGAGGAACAAAACAAAAGTTGACCGAATCTGCCGCGAGACGAACTTTGCCGGAATTTCGCGATTCGTTTGTCGCGTTGGCAACATTTGCGGGTGCAAGTCCACCGTCAAATGTCGGCCATTTTCCAAGCCGCTGCACACCGGAGCGGCCGGGCCAGTGCTCCTTTGTATACGTAGCAGCAAGTCCTTGACATGCGCCGGTGGCCTCGGCGAAGTTTCGAAGCATCGATCAGCAATTAGTAAACGAGTTTGCCCCGTGCCACTCGAGCCGCGATACAACTCGAAGAATCTGGCATGAAGCGTATGACAGACTGCACTCGAGATGCAAATCCGCCGGCGATGAACCGTTATCGAGTTGTACACCGTTGAGTTTTTCCACTGCGGCTGCCGATCGTACGCGAACAATAAAGATTCGAACCTACCCGGTGCGCTCTTTGATTACGGGACTGGTTCCCGTCGTTGATCGTCGCGTGTCGGTGTCGCGCGCACCATGGGAATTAACAGGGACAGGCGCAGAAGTTGAATGCATCGAAGTGCACTTGTCCTTCGTCCGAAAAGAATAGCAGGGTCAGCACGTTCTAAGTATATTGGCATGAAAGGGTGCATTTTGATCGGGGATTTCCGCCACCGACGCGAAAATCAAATTTAATGAACCACTCTACTTTATCCCTGCTTCTACTCCCTCCCCCGCCCCCTCTCTCTTTCTCTCCGTCTCATCTGTGATGTCGTTTTATGATGGTTCCAGGTGCTATATTCACTCATGACCAAAAGGATAGCAGTACGGAGCTGGCCTTCAAGTATGCCGTCTACAAGATCAACAAGGAGAGGCGCATCCTGCCGAAAACGACGCTGGAGTACGATATACAGTACGTGCCGAAAGATGACTCCTTCCACGCGTCGAAAAAAGGTAACTGTCACTCACGCGTCATTAAACCGCGGCTCTTCGCGCGAAATAAAAATTGCCCCATTGTCAAGTGGAAAATAGTACATCGGCATTCTTAAGTTCTTTGGGAATTTATATACCCGAAGATTGATGCTATTCTTTCAAAACGAGACCATAAAAAGTGTCGTACGATTTTTCTTTACTACGCAATAGAAACGAGGAACAAGTACTGTGCTTGACTCAGAAGATGTCCCGTGAAAGGAATGCGGAGCTGATTGGTCCGAGTGGAAGAGTCACGCCTCCTTTCACACGCATTTTCGGCTCCAGCGAACTATTGGTTCAAGCGATCACGCGTTCTGTGTAGCGTGTGACGTCATAGCCTAAACATTGGGATTACGGGGGCATCATTTTCCGCTTTACCCCCGTGTCATCCCGTGAGACTTCTTGCGAAGCACGGACAGTAATGTACTCGGCATTTTTAAATTCTTTGGGAATTGATGTACCCGAAGATTGTTGCTATGCCTTCACAACGAGACCATAAACAGTGTTGTACGATTTTTCTTTACTACGCAATAGAAACGAGGAACAAGTACTGTGCTTGACTCAGAAGATGTCTCGTGAAAGGAATGCGGAGCTGATTGGTCCGAGTGGAAGAGTCACGCCTCCTTTCACACGCATTTTCGGCTCTAGCGAACTATTGGTTAAGGTCCAGCTTTCCCAGGTGGCCTTGATCCGCCCCAGTGTGCGTGCAAGGGTTCGGGGGGCGCGGATTTATGGCTCGATAATGCAAAGATGGGGCTTATCAGTGGTTAAAACCGCTAGATAAAGGATAAATCTAGTGCGCTCGCTACCAGGCAGGTCCTACTTTTGCGTTGTCGAGCAACATTTTGCATTATTCGGTCGTATGATGCCTGTCAGAGAGGCGATCTGAGCGCGCGTGGCCTAAGCTACGGCAGCGCCGTTGTTTACGTTGTCCGCCACGCGTGCTCAGATCGCCTTTCTGACAGGCATCGTGAGACCGAATAATGCAAAATTTTGCTGGAAAACGCAAAAGTAGGACCTGCCAGGTCAAGAGCGCGGTAGCCTTATTTTTTATCTAACGCTTTTCACCCTTGAACAGCCTCATCTTTGCATTATCGAACAATGATTTGCCGCCTCCCGAATCCTTGCAACCTTGTGTTATCTAACGTTCTGTGCGGGACACCATGGCACACGCACTGGGGCGGATCAAGGTCACCTGGGAAAGCTGGACCTTAAAGTGATCACGCGTTCTGTGTAACGCGTGACGTCATAGCCTAAACATTGGGACTACTATCCCCTGATGGGGATAGGCCCATCATTGGTGGGGATAGTCAAAGCGGACCCGGACAGTACTGTACGTGCCGCGCAAGAAGTCTCGTCAAAGAAATGCGGGGCTGATTGGTCAGAGTGGAATGGGCACGCCTCCAGCTGTTCTATTGGCTAAAGCGGTTGCACACACTTTGTAGCGTGTGACGTCAAAGCCTAAGCACTGGCCCACTGGAGCGTCAACAGTGGGGATAGGCGGAGCGAGCGAGGGTCCCCTTTGCACATTGTCTGACGAACGCTTAGTGGCAGGTTTTCCAATATATTTGGCAATGTATTTCTTAAGAACGTATCATATTTTTGACCAGTAAAAGTGCTGTCAGTGAAATAAGCCCCTATGTCACCACACCACACATCAATGGACCAGCGTCTTTGATAATCAATTTCTCGTAGCCAGAGAGGATTTTGTACTGAACAATAATGCGTGTTATGCATTAACATGTACTGTGGCACTGTACGTTGGATTCGCTCTCGAGAAACATTTTTTACCATTCCTACATACGATTCGACGAGCACCATTTTCGAAGCTGCTTTTTGAATTGTAGACGTGTTATACTTTCTTCGTGGATATACAGTGACTCACGAAAGCATTAGAACACTTACCATGAAATACTTTATTTATTATAATAAGTATATTATACAATACTTACAGAAATATTATTAACATTATAACTAGGTAAGTTCGTAAGAAATAATAAGTTTATGTTCGTAAGAAATAATTCATAATTATTGTGTACATATTTCGATTCACTTGAAACTTGACCTGTATAATCTAGAGAGTCATACCTATTTACAACGTTCATAATATTTCTGTAAGTATTGTATAAAATACTTATTATAATAACCAAAATATTTGACGGTAAGTGTTCTAATGCTTTCGTGAGTCACTGCACATCTATTTTGATTTTGCTCCGGTTCGTTGCGATCGAGGTACAGAATTTTGATTTCGCTCCGGTTCGTTGCTAGTCACGATCGAGAAGGAAAAATCATCTCGGTGTAGATCAGATCAACGAACGAACGGTAGTTTTTCGGGGAAACTAGTTTCGGGTCGTAGGACAGGATGCAGGCTTAAGCAGTATTTGTCACATTCCCGATGGTCTAAGCCGGGTAAGGATAACAGGTTTGCTCGCGGTGTCGTTATTAAAGTGGCAACATTATTATCTTCTCGTGTTTGGCAAATATACGTTCTCGAGCACCGTCTAATTTAGTTTGGATTACACTAACACGCGACGAACCTGAACGCCACGCCTGTTTCCCGAATTACTGCGAACGCGGAGGATATTTTCTGGAGAAACTGGAGAAATTGAAAGCTACGTGGACGACCACCGTTTGTTCGGTTTCCTTTATTTATGGATCAGTTAAGATGTTTCCGGACGAGCAGCTCTGTTTACGATATCGTTAGAACAGTATTACGCGAGTTCGTATATCCTAACCCGCGCGCGGAAAATACTGCGGCCATTCCTCTGGCTGTGATAAATTCCCTCGCAGCAGATGCGGAACTGCTTTATGGGATCATGCTCGACCGTTACCTACCCAAAAAATCGTATTCCTCCGAAATGTTCTTCGGAAAATATTCCGAAGACGGTACGAGAATCGCT
>CM052136.1:2857331-2888980 GCA_028454255.1 Halictus ligatus | reverse complement strand
GTAGATCAATTTTTAAGATCTTGTTGTAAAGCGGAAGGTTCAATTTTATAATGATAATTTCCGAAAGATTCTACGATCGTTTTAATGGACCACAGTTTACCGCTACAAGCAGCACTCCATCACCCTTCATTAAAAACTCGACATTTGGATAAAACGTGTAATTCTCAAATTCGTGGTGGATTCGTTTGCGAGAATAATTTTCGAAAGATTTTACGACCGTTTCAATGGACCACAGTTTACCGCTACAAAAAGCACTCCACCACCCTCCATTAAAAACTCGACAACCGGATAAAAAAAAATAATAAATCAATTGTTGAGAGCTTGTTGTAAAGCGGAAGGTTCAATTTTCAAATTCGTGGTGGGTTCGTTGCCGGAAATAATTTTCTAACGTTTCTACGGCGGTTTGAATTTGTAACGTTTTTCGTATCATCGATTTCCACGAACAAACTTGTACGTTTTTTCAACAATTTTCGAGAATAATTGGCCCCGCATACCATAGCGGCAGGTATGCTAGGAAAATACACGAAATCGAGGCGAAGTTTGCAAGAAAAATACGCGGATCCGCGGAAAGCATAAGGAAACGTTATCAGATGCATTTCTTTGTTGAGCTCTTCCCCCTCCCCCCTCGCTATTAAGCATTCTCGATAAAGATTATGCGTAACGCCGCACAGGTATGATAACAGAAAGATTTTTCATTTGCAAGTATAATCCTGTCCTACGCGGCTGATACTGAAGGTATCGCGAAACTTTCGGATTGGCAAACTTTCGCAGCGTTCGTTCTTTCGGTCGTTTGTTTCTCCGGTTGCCGAGAGTCATTCAACGAGCCGCTGTTGTTCTCGCAATTTTCGAGATCTGCCCGATCATGATGAAATATTTATGGCGGTGGTATTAACTCGAAACATTTAATAGATAACTTTAGAACTCGGCGCTCCGCTGCATCGAATATTAATAAGTTTTCCTAAGATGTTCGGGATTATGTATAGGGAAATATTTATGCTGGAACATTTTAACGAGGAATTGCTATGGGAATGAGTTTTACTCTTACAGAATTACAGACTATACTTACAGGATAATCTGGGCTAAACTAGACGGTATTCTACTGTAAGTTCGATGACGCTTTAGGCTTAATTGTGCCACAGGAAAATCTACACGGTTGGAGTATCATCTCTGAATTGTTACAATATTAACCCTCCGTATGCTATGCCCGAGTCATTCGTGACCCGTGGGGATCAGCTCGATTGGCCGTCAATACATACAATTTTTCAATATATTCAATTTTTCTTTCGTCTGATTCCGATATAAAACGACGCTTTTTATTTCGAAATAAGAAAATCGTCTTCATCCGAAATACGACGAAAGCCGGTCCCGAGCCATCGCCTTATATCGAAAGAAAAAACTGTATTAAAAGAGAAAGAGAAAACTGTATTAGAGATTAACTGTATTAGATAAACTGTATTAGAGATTGAAAGAGAAAACTGTATTATTGAAATATCGGTGTGGGTCAGAAATGACCCCGGCGTAGGCCTAGAACTCGGAGAAGGGGTTCATTATCTGTTGATATTTCTCATCGTTTACACTATAAAAATATTATACGTGTTTCACTATGTTACTTCTGAATATTCTGTGTTTCATGTGTACTCTTAAAAATTCTATACAGTCCTTACTCGATATATGTCCAAAATATCTAGCCGATAAAAGTCCCAGAACTATCCCCACTGCGATAGGCCATGGCCCTTCCTGTACTTTTCTACGTTCGACAGCGTATCACAGAATAGTATCTTCTGGACCCGTGTTGTGGACATATATCGAGTACACACCATCATTTTGACATTTACGTTTTCCTATGTGCCGTTTTTGGCAGGCTTCGATTTAATTTTAATTTTCACGCGTTCAACGGACACGACAATGAAAGTTTGTTAGCGAAAAGTGTGGGTGGCTAAAAGCAACACAGAGAATCAGACTGCCAATCGAATAATCCAAAGTTCCCCTAACTACCGAACACCCCGAAATAGACAACAGTGTCTATTTATTAGATTTCAGTTCGACGGTAATTATCCTCTTCGCAAAAGCAACACACAAACTGGGGGTGGGGGTGGGAGGTGCTCGTGTTAGAAACAGCTAAAGCGACGAGAAATACGTGCGCCAGGAGCAGATAACAAATTTTGCAGGATTCAGTGGACCGTGAGGATGTCCAGGTCTTGTTGATACGTCCTTTCAACACCTTTAATGATCTGGGAAACCAGCGGTTTTTCCTTTGAACCCGTTGATTCCCTCTGACAGACCTAATCGATCTCGTCGATTAGGGTAATTGCGTGTTTAGCAAACGGCAGCGACACCGATAAACCATTTAACCGTTTATTCTAACAGGGTCAATATCTACATTTTGTGTCACAAAACTGATCAATCTTATTTATAGGTTACGTAAAAGAAGACAATAATAATTAATCATAATAATTACGATTCCAAGGACAATAACTACCCAACATAAAAGACACGATAATCGATGCACTTCTTCCATATAAAAAAATGTTAAGTAGAGCAGTAATACGACCCGTAACTGATTAGAGGCCGAAAGTACTCCAAAAATGTGTTTTCGAAAAAGTATTTAAAAATAGTTTAAACATAGTTAATAAATGTTTTTATAATGGTGCAACAACAATCATACGGTTAGGAATCGAGAAAACATCTAATTAACGAAAAAGAAGAAAGTGACTTGAGCGGGATTCGAAACCTGGTCCAAAAAATCTTCATTCGGTTCCGCAGTCGGAGACCATAGTTATCGCACTAACCGACACCGTTGAAATTACTAGAAGTGTGCGAGAACCCGAAATACGGGGTCGGGTCGTGAACATGAAATTTTTTCGGGTTCGGAACGGGTACCCGAAAATTTCGAGATTTTTGAAAGAGTCGGGATTCTCGAAATAATCGGGATTCGCTATAGAATCGCGATTTCCGAAAATTCCGGGAACTCACTAACCATTTGTATTCGTTTTAAAAAATACATTCATGATTTTGGATTTTTTTATTGTAGGTGTTTTCGGCAAATTATGTTATTTTACTTTTTACTCATTTAGTTAACACTAGATTTGCGGGACCCGTCAAAACGACGGGTTCTAATATTTTTAACTTAATACTATTAAGATTCTAAGGATGCATACATAAGAAAATATTTAGCAAATTTATTTCTTTGGGTACATATTATTTTAAAAATGTTGCTAAAAATGTGGGTAGCACGTTCTTCTTATTTTTATGATGTAATGCAAAATAGTCGCTTTTAGTGCTCCGTGAACCTAGTGTTAATTACTATAAATTTATAGAATTCGGAATATATGAAATAGGAATGGGACAAAAATAAATAATAAGTATAATTATTTCTTGTAAATTAAAAGGATGCTGTCCATCACGAACTATTTTCAATTCGAATATGTATATTCTGCATATAATTTTCGTTACCCAAGTTTTAAAGTCTGTACGTGTTTCTTTAAACGTAGGAATGTTTAGTATTACATCAATATATTTCTAAGATAGGTATAACTTAGTTTTTCACGGGAAAACGCCAAAAAAAGTGGTTCTTATTTTTTTCAACTATGACGCACCAAACTCAGGAGTTTGAAAAAATTTAGTACGATACTTAGGACAATATCTCACTGCCAAATTAAATATGTAGTAGCGTCTCTTCAATGTTTATATGAAATCCGCATTTTTTCGATATCTTTCCCGTTTTTCGTTTTTCACAACCAGAGTTTGCAACGGAAAAATCTGAAAACGATTTTGTCAGAATTTCAAATAGTCATTAAATGGGGAAAATGGGCGAAAAACTAGTTTTTCGATTTTCCTGCATAACTACCCTTACAGAGGGGGTATCGGGCTGAAACATGGCAGAAAGGTTTCTGTTTTGATAGGCTATCGAATGTTTAAACTCGATTAAAATTGGACCGGGGGCGAATTTGACCCTCAATACTGGCTGCAGCCTTTCTTCAGGAAATATCTGTTGTTGAATCGAATTGGGTTTGTCTAGAGCGTTTGCTTAAACTATTGGGTTGTCCGGAAAGTTCGTGCCGATTTTTAAGAAAAACTGAAACGCAGGACATTCAAATTTCGATATACATTTATTGGATTATTATAAGTGCCGTTTTGTTTCATAATCTTTCTCCATATTTCCCGCAACTTGCGTCTTTCCGCGAGAAACGTTAAAGTTTTTGTCATTATGGGCATTTTGTATTGATCTAAAGAGATGAAAATCTGAGGGCGCAATGTCTATTTAATAGGGTGAATGAGGTAGCACATCCTAATCAAGCTCTAACAGCTTTTGGAAGAAAAAGCATCAAATGCCTATAATGCACTCTGTTTCCTTCCATATTTAAGAGCGTATAAAACTGACAAAAATTAATATACCCCAATCAAACTTTTTCCTAAAAATGCCTGAAATATCACCTTTTAGGCTATGTACACGTACCATTTGTTTTTAATCATTCTAACATATTCAGACCTATCCTAATGGCACGGACTTTCCATACAACCCAACACAATGGATCACCCACATTTTTTGAAAAATTTTTTTAATATTTTAAAGACCACGGGCAGTACGACTTTAATTTTTCTTGCGCTATCCAGAGTTCTCGCCAATTTTGCAAACGAGCGTGCCATGCAATTGTTAAAAGTGCCATGCAATTAACAAATTGTTTAGAATATTTCAAGGGCCATGTGCAGTATTATCTCAATTTTTGTTACGCTATCCACATTTCTCACCATTTTTGCAAACGCGCATGTCTTTCATAATGCACTCTGTTTCCTTCCATATTTAAGAGCGTATAAAACTAACAAAAATTAATATACCCCATTCAAACTTTTTCCTAAAAATGCCTGAAATATCACCTTTTAGGCTATGTACATGTACCATTTGTTTTTAATCATTCTGACATATTCAGACCTATCCTAATGCCACCTACAGAAAACGGCACGAACTTTCCGGACAACCCAATATAAACGTTCACAGCGCATTGATTGATTCTTTAATTTATAGTGTCATCTCACTGATCCATTAATTCTGTGTACGACACTAACAATATTCTAACAAGAAAGCTTCAAAGTTTAACCCTTTGCACTCGAAGCTATTTTAACTCCAAAAACGAATAATTTCTTCCGACCTAGAATATTTCCCTTCCATATATTTTTCTTTCATGTTATTCATACAAAAATGGCGCAATTTACTCGTAAAATACAAACAAATTTAATAATGTCAAAAATAGTTTGAATAACGATACAGCAATTTTTCGTGACTCTTTACAGTCGCCATTCGATTGCTAAGCGTAAATCCGGTTGTGTAATTGTAGGAACAATGTGCTCCCTCAAGTACGAAGGAAATCAGGTTGTATAACAACACGATAAAAAAGAGAACAGAACAACAATAAATAATCGCAGGTCAACGAATCACCGAACCTATTCATTGGCACCGCCAATTAAAATCCCGGTGGTAAACTCCGTGTGCAAGGACATGCACGGTTGATGCGTTGTGAAATCCTAACGAGGTGCCCTTTTTTGCAAGTCCAGCGGCCCGGAAGAAAGGGCCCGGCAGTTCTCGCAGTTGCTAATTATAACTGTTGCGTTTGTCAACGGTATTCGCTAGCCGTGTTTACCACGTCGACGGCCCCGGCAGCCATTTCGAGGCGTTGTGAAGCACTCGTGCTCGAATGCGTCCGAAAGGAAACGAGAAACCGAGACAGTCTAGCTCACGGGCAACAATGAATTGACTGCTGTTCATTCTCCTCTCGAAGAAGTTTTCTGTCACCGCACCGGCGAGAATAAAAACAACGGTTACCGTTTTCCGCCTCCGTACTTCCTCCGCTACGTTGGTTAGAACATAACTGCGGCCGGGGCAAGGGTGCGCGGGGGGTTGGCTCTATCAGCTGAAACGGGCGCAAAGGTAGGATCGCAGAAGTGAAAGCTCTCGTTTGCCGAGACGTCCTGCGTTCCAGGAGACACGCCGGCTTGCGAGCGAATAAAGCTCCCCTTTGTAAAGCATCTTTCGCCGTACTTAGCGGAGTGGGGAAAATAGAGAAGAAAAAAGAACGGTGTTTCTTGGCACTTGTCCCTTTGCCCAACGCGGAGATAGAAGGGCACTGACAAGCACTCTTTTAAGCGACCGCAGCCCGGTTAAGCGTTATTTCTAGACTGCGCAAGTTTATGGCATTTATGACGCCACTCGGCGAAACGCGAGACTGCACGGACACGCGAAAGCGAGTGGAAGTGGTTTCTAATTTTTCCTTCCGCTGCTACCGAAATTATGGAAATCAACTTCCGTCAGGAATTTGCGATTTGATGCCCGAAGCATGTAATATATATGATAATGAATGAATAATGTACATTTGGTGTACCAATCGAGATATCGTTATCGTCGTTGTTGTGTTCATTATTTCTTCCGCTACGTTATATCTTGCACGCATTTATTGTCTCGTATTAATATCTATTTTGTTGTATTTGATCGAATATATTACGCGATGACTTCAATCATCAAAAAAATTTTCGAAGATTGCAGAGTTACTTAGAGCTGCAGAATTTTCAAAAAAGGTACTTTTCCACTACATGCTGCAGAAAAATTCACCTCAAATTATCTAGCTTGAAGAGACTCAGGAGCTCCGAAGGTATTGTAGAATGTTTGCGCTTCGAAATGAGATGAGAATCTTTACTGTAAAATTTTTTATTGCGGAGATGTACAAATTTAAGTAAATTGAAGTTGGAGTATTCATAAAAAGGTACTTTTTTCCTACATGCTGCAGAAAAATACACCTGAGGAAGCCCAAAAATTTTCTCGCGCTTCAGGAGACTTAGGAGCTCCGAAGGTAGAATGTTTGCGCTTCGAAATGAGCTGAAAATCATTAGTGTACAATTTTTTATTGCGGAGATATACAAATTTAAGTAAATTGAAGTTGGAGTATTCATAAAAAGGTACTTTTTTCCTACATGCTGCAGAAAAATACACCTGAGGAAGCCCAAAAATTTTTTAGCTTCAGGAGACTTAGGAGATCTGAAGGTAGAATGTTTGCGCTTCGAAATGAGCTGAAAATCATTAGTGTACAATTTTTTATTGCGGAGATATACAAATTTAAGTAAATTGAAGTTGGAGTATTCATAAAAAGGTACTTTTTCCCTACATGCTGTAGAAAAATAAACCTCACAGTCCCTAAAAATTTTCTAGCTTGAACAGACTTAGGAGCTCTGAAGGTAAAATGTTTAAACTTCAAGATGAGCTGAGAATCATTATCGTATGATTTTTTATTGCGGAGATACAGTGTATTCTCTATATATGTCAACAACTCGGGTCTTGCCATCGTCATGTATCGTCGAGGAGACATACCCGAGCCGTGTTATTTATACACTCCTTGTCGTGCGAGGCCTCTCTGGGAGTATACTCCGCGGTAGTAGGGATAATTCCGTGACGTTTATTCTCCAGGCCTTGGCGACATATATAGAAAAATCACTGTAAACAAATTTAAATACGTTGAAGTTGGAGAATGTTTGAAAAGGGTACTTTTTCTCACTACTATTTTCACTACTTTTACTATTTTCTAACTTAAGGAGACTTAGGAGCTCTGAAGGTGAAATGTTTGCGCTTCAAACTGAACTGAGAATCGTTATCGTATGATTCTTTTTTCATCGAGATACAAAGGTTTGAAGTCGGTGAAGTATTTGATAAAAATCGAATCCTTAATTTCGCACGTGTCATCCGTCGCGGGAACTAAGATATTTTTTCGCGCGGGTGGTGTTCGGTAGGGACGATCGTTGGAATGGTAGCTGTCACTGCCGAATTCATAATTATTTGCCGCTCGTAAAGTGGAACCGCCGCGGAGCCTTGCCAAGAAGTCCCCTCGGGACACAAAGGATTCCAGATATGGCGGCAGAGAGAAGTACTTAGACGTTTGCCAAGGAAAAACAACCAGGAGGACGCATTCGTGAGACTTCTCTCTTTCGGAGATGGGTTTCAATAAAGCTGACGCAATTATAGCTTGCAATTTTCGAAAACCGAGGCACTCCAAGGCACTCCGAGGGTTTCGACTCGTCGCATGATTGCTAAATTCTATCAAATTTTCAATGTGATCGTGAGATAGCTTTTTTTCACCAAATCAGCCCTATCATAAATTACGACCTTCTCCACCTTTGACACGAGCCCTAAAAAAATAAATACGCATTCGAAAATCAACTCAAAGAATCTCCTAAAAATTCGGGTAATTTTGTTCGAAATAATTTGCTGTGCTTTTTCGATTTTTCATCATTAATGTTGTCCGTGCAAAAGGTATACTTAATTAATAAAATAGGTCGTAGAAAATAATTCACCTATTTTGCCCTGTCGTTTAAACCTGTTCGCAATAAAAATGAAAATTCGAAGCACAGTCCTGTAGAAATGAGATTTTCTTCCAAAACTCGGTGACCTGATCCAGCGAGAAGGTTAAACTTCGCCTTGGCAACCCAGCAATTTTTAACTTTTTGCTATATAATCCTGTACATCTTCGCGAGAAAATGCCAAAAAATCGAAGTTTTAAGGCGAGGAATTCACTGGTTCAAAAGTTATGCGTGTTTCAATTCGAACGATTACACTTTGTTCTGGGACAAGGCGAAGTTAAGGATCATTAATCGCTTTCCGTCTAGATCGATCATCGACGGGGTCACTTGTTACGCGTGCAAATAATCTCGAACGAGGATTCGCTCCTCGATCCCTATACATCCCTATAAATCACTGGCGGACGTGACGAGTTTTAACAGAGGATTTGTCGGTGTAACGTTTACACGTGTAACAATCTGCGCGAGTCGACGAGTCGGATCAGAACTTCCGGCTGAAGTGTCTCGCTATTTATGAAGCTCGTCCGCGAGACGGCGACTCGTATCGATCTCGCGAGCCACGTCAACATTGCACGGATAACATAAACGAGGCTCTGGCCGTCGCGTCGCGTCGCGTCGGCGAAACTTTTCGCGCGTTTTCTCTCTCTCTCTCTCTCTCTCTCTCTCTCTCTCTCGGAAAACACGCCCCGCGAATTCCGCGTCCGGATGAAACATGTAAATTCGCGTTCCATGTCCGCGGGCGTCTCGCTTCGATCCTGGACAGTCGTAACATGCGAATTTCGAATTTTCTTTTTTCGAATTTCGAGTGAACACGAACGCAGCATAACCTTGACTGTAGGAATGGCTGACTTTTTGTCGACGGGGCTGTAAATTCCAAACTTTCTGCCAGTTCAACCGAGAATTCGCGATCTTCCAGGTCGTTTCGATTCATGTCTCTGGTCACAGCGGTTCGAGACATAGTCGACTGATCGAGACTTCTCCCCCCACTCTAGCGCCCCCTTCTACGACGCTATTCCCCCACCCTTCATCCACTGCCCGGTCACGTGACGCGTCTCGTCTCTGTCCTTCATCTGTCACAAGGCCAAGTGAGTAATTTGCCGCATAGACAGAGAGAGGGTAACTTTTTTCCCCTCGATTCGTGATCCCTCCCCTCATCTGGCGACCATGCCACGAAATAAAGTCGCCTGGTTAAAGCTCGGTTCCGCACTCTACCTTCCCCTTTCTCCGCCTCTGCCGCGCGTGTGCCACAATGTCACGTGACTAATCCGATATTGGCGGAGAGGGGGTAGCTTTTTCCCCCTCGATTTCCCTGATCCGGCGACTGTGGTTTGAGATCACGGGGCTGGAACTCTTTGTAGTGGATCGAGACAATCTTTGGTGAGACGTTCTCCACGTTCATTTCGATTAGAAGTTCTAATCTCTTTTCTGAGAACGAAAAGCGTCCCAACAGGCCCCCTTTATTAATGGAAGACACTGTAAGCCTTCTTTATGTGAAAATCTTTAGACACTCCCTTCTGGCATCCGTTAATTAATATTCTGATAAGAAATAGTCCGGATAACCTTCATTGACCTCTTTTAACGAAAATCTGACTGAGGACTTGGTTCCATTGGAAGTGACAAAAAAATGTGACTGTGACCCTAGCTTTTTGACTACTCGAGTCCGTTTTCTTCTGGTACAAACGTTTTCCAATATCATGCATCGAACAGACCAAGAAGTCGAACGAATTCAATCGAAAGCATGTTCCATAGTAATTTGTGACGTCGTAAACAATTCTGTGAATAGAATAACGGTGAATGCAAGGTTAAACTTCGCCTTGGCAACCCGGAAATTTTCAACTTTTTACTATATAATCCTGTAGATATCGGCGAGAGAATGCCAAAAATCGAAGTCCTAATGCGAGGAATTCACTGGTTCAAAAGTTATGTGTGTTTAAAGCTGTATGCGACATTGATCGGAGACATCCGATCAGACTTAATTACAATTGCAAAACTGTTGATAAAGCACGGCATAATTTCTTGTTATAGTAATTATACAGACAATTATAGATAAATTATAATGAGTCTAGAAAATTTGGAAGGAATACTTTCAGGATTACTCTTTAACTTTTCGATTTTTCTTTCATGTGTTACGTATGGAGACGTTTTCCACGTCCATTTCGATTAGAAGTTCTAATCTCTTTTCTGAGAACGAAAAGCGTCCCAACAGGCCCCTTTTATTAATGGAAGACACTGTATGCCTCCTTTATATGAAAATCTTTAGACACTCCCTTCTGGAATTCGTTAATTAATATTCTGATAAGAAATAGCCCCGATAACCTTCAATAACCACTTTTAACGAAAATCTAACTGAGGTCTGGTTTTCATTAGAAGTGACAAAAAATGTGACTATGACCCTACGTGACATTAAATCTTAAACAGAGTACCCCTTTCATTTTCAAGGTATATAAACCCGTTCATTTTTATTCTCTTTGGTTCAGTCGAGATTCAGAAGTGGTTCGGTAGCGGTATAGTAATCGTGCAGTCACGTCGCGTTACACGCATAAGAGTCAATTCTAGTGAGATCGGGTTAAAGTCCCTTCGAATCAAATCGTAACCTTATAGATTCCGTTAGTTCGGTATATATTCTATTTGACATTCAACAAACATTCGCATTGCCAGTGCGTCAATACCGTGCATCGTAGGTAACAATTTCTCCAATTGTACACTTACTATATTCATTCGCGACGCAAACAACTACATTCGTAATTATCTCAATTCCGAATATATTTGTCTTGTTTATTAACTCCCGTAATTTAAAACCCTTAATTATTGCCTAATATCCTAATCTAATAATTGAACGTTCCCACACGATACAATCTTACCGTTTGGATTGTAGCAATTAAATTATATTATAGAGTCTACACTATTTGAAGCAACATAACTTTTTAAAAATTAGATAAAATGACTTGAATATTATTGAGAAGTTAGAAGGATTAGTTTATGAGACGAGGTGTAAATAATTTTTGGAAAAAGTTTGAATTTGTCGGAATGGCAAAAGAAGTAGTAAAAGTTGGTCTTTTTAGCTTCTTTAATAGAGCCTGTATTGAAAATTTAAAAAATGTGTTCTATTGACTCGAATAAATCATATTCATTCTGAAAATTTCATGGATATTGGGTACTTCGTTTACGAATTATAAACGATAAAAAGTGGAAAAATTGCCATTTTTCACGTTTTTCGACTTGAAATTGCACTTTTAATCGTTTATAACTCGCAAACGGCTTAACCAATATCGATGAAATTTTCAGCATGTATAGAAGTTATTCGAGCGAATCAGACACATTTTTTAAATTTTCAATACAGGCTCAGATAAAAAATCTGAAAAACCAACTTTTACTATTTCTTTTGCGATTCCGACCAATTCAAACTTTTTTCAAAAATTTGTTACACCTCGCCTAATAAACTAATCCTTCTAACTTCTCAATAACATTCAAATCATTTGATCTAATTTTTAAAAAGATATGTTGCTTCAAATAGTGTAGACTCAGTTTTGCTCGTTACTGTAAGTTACGAGGCTTACTAATCTTAAATTCAAATCATCAAAGATTTCAAGATTGCAAGCAAATTGAAACCATATTCCTGGGGTAACAACCCCCTCGTCGGCCTCTCGCGTTGCTCGCAGCTCTGGCTCGTAACAATGCAAACCAAAAAATGTTCTGCATCGATCACTGGTATGTTGTATTTACTAGGCGAACAATTTTTCCGTAAAAATTCAATGCTGATCGAATTCTGCGGAAGAATGACGTACCGTTCTAATTCGAGTGCGGTAGCAACGGAGTAGTACAGCCGCGATCATGCACCACCAAAATCCCATTATCTCGTTCTCTGTGAATTCGCTTCTCGTTAGCCTCTGTCACGCCGCTTTGCGGCCGACATAATCGAAGGAGCCTTCATAAATTCTGGTCATCGTTGCCATAATTTATTCGCTGCGGCGAAGCCTAGCCGGTTCCGCGCTGGCTCGTCGCTACCATCTTCAGCGTGCTCCAGGCAAACGATGATACACCGGGATTTATTTTATCATCCCCCCAACCGCCGGTATAAAACCGTGGCCCGTTGAAAGTCACTTTTGCCTGTCGCTGTAAGCAGATAAGTCCTTTATGCCCGGGCACTCTTCGAATAGTTCGAGAGGACACGAACCGGAAGATTAAGCGAGGAGTTTCACCGACGGGGGATTATCTTTTGTACGAGATTCACCGTCCCCCGCCCCCTTCGGCATTTTCTTTTCGATTTCGTTTTTTCAGATCTACCAGTAAATCTTGTCGACGATTCTGAATACCGGTAAATTATAAATCAATTTTCCAGGCTCGTATTACTCTCTCGGATCCTTTAATACGGGGGAATCGACTCGTTGCCTTTATCCCGAAATGATTCAGGAGACCCAACTGCACTCGCTATGAACATCCATGTCGATTTTAAGTAGATTCAGCGTCCTAGGGCCAGACTAAAATTGTTCGAGTTGCTCACGAGCTGTAGAAGTTCGGAAGAAAACGATCTCTTTATGACCCTAGTAGGGTGGAGGTAATCTTCGATTTTTCGAATGTTCGTGGATATTTTCATTCCTCTGGTATTCGCTTTCAATTTCATCCATCGATTTTTGTTTATAAATCCATAAAATCTACAGAACATTCACGATACATACAGAAGAATAGAACGATGCTCTCTGATGTTTCTAGTTTTCTTTGGGGATTAATTTCTCTATTATACTTCAGAATCGCTTGTCATGAACACCAACGACGATTTTAAGTAGATTGAGCGTCTTTGCGCCAGACAAGAATTTTTCTATTTGCTTTCGAGTTATATGAGTTCCAGAGAAAACAATCTCTTTATTATCATAATAGGGTGGAAGTAATTTTCGATTTTTCGAATAATCGTCAATATTGTCATTCCCGTTGCATGCGTTTTCAATTTCATCTATCGATCTTTGTTTATAAATCCATAAAATCCACAGAAAATAATAGAACAGAGATTTTCAGCATCTCGGTCGTTTTCATACTGTTCTCTGTCTTTTTCATGTAAATGCATAGAATTTGAACAACAATCGCTTCGAGCAGCATAATAATAGAGCTCGTAAATAATAGATCCGGCAGGTAGGATCACAGAAAGAAAAACCCGTGTTACGGTAGCAACGAAGTTGGGAGAGTCACGCTCGGCTGCTTGCAAAGAGCTTATTTACCAGTGGGAGTCTTCGGCGAAGTGTTGCACAGGGCTCGAGAACACCTCGACACGAAGCTAACTCGTATCGTTGCTCTCGCCCTTTTCGCGAGAAGGGTATCTTCGCAAAGCCTCGCGAGTTGAAATTACGCGCGCCGACGGTAAAACGTGGCGCGCTCACGATCTAAAAGACGCTTCAAATATTAATGGCGTTTAAGGTAACATGGCCACGTTGTTCATGTCCGCCCGGCTGAAATTTCACGTAGAGTTCCTAATTACAGCCTTTCGTTAAACATCCATACGAAACTTGCCGAGACCCTGCGAGAGATTTCCTAATGAAAGGTTTTCAGTTAGGTTCGACCGTGCACAGGTTCGCGAAAAACGAAATTTACTTCGGTGCATATCGTACAAATTAAAATTATAATTCTGTGGTTCTTACGCATTTATTATGTGCGAACGTCGATGAAGTTGAAAACCACTGTTCTATTATTTTCCATGTGCCACGTATTTGTCGCGATTTTTGACACCAAAAATAAATTTGTATCCGGGTTTTCAAAAATCGAGTGGGTCCACAACTTATGAATTGGACAGTTTATTTTGAAAGTGGTGTAAGTCCATTTTTGAGAAAAATGAGATATCACGTAATTCATGCTTAATTTAATGTAAATTTTTTATATATAACTGGTCCGTGTTTAATTTCTCAAAAAAATCCCATGTTTTGTACAACTTAAAATCGGTCGGCAAATGAAATTCCATAATCATCGATTATGAAAGTGGTGTAAGTCCAATTGACAGAGGTAGGTGGCATAGTTTGATTTACAAAAACCGTTACCTTACCCGAAATTGTCTGTCTCAATCGCATATTACAAGCGAAATATGTACGTCTTAAATGAGGGTTCTCACAATTTCCACGATAATAAAGTTAATATGTATGTGTGGGACGAAACCATTGCTTCTGGATTATCGCAAGAGGTAGCTTCTTGCTGTTTGAAGCATTTAGAAAATGTAACGACCCAAAGCCATGTTATTGCCTACAGTGACATGTGTACTGGGCAAAATCGAAATTTACAAATGGCATTGATGTGGTTGAAGGTTGTCCAGTCGGAAAATAACATTGAGATAATTGACCACAAATTTTTACTCTCGGGGCATTCATACCTTCCGAACGATGCAGATTTTGGCATCATAGAAATGGCATTGCGAAAAAAGAATTTTGTGTACACACCACAAGATTACTATAATGTAATAGCGCAATGTAGAAAACATGATAAATTCATTTTACATGAAATGAAACGGGAGAATTTCATTTCAACAAAAAATCTCCAAAATGCGATTAAAACACAGATAAAAAAATACTAATGGGGAACAGGTCAATTGGTTGCAAATATGATGGTTGAGGTTTCTCAAAAGTGCACCATATACCATTTTTTATAAAACAACGATGAAGGACGCAGAATTTTAAATTATAAATTTATTACCTATACGTCCTGGAAGACCGCTAAAATTTGAAAAAATCGCCCTGGCGTCTTTGTACCAAAATGCCAGGCCTATTACTTACGAAAAATATAAAGACATGAAGCAGTTATTACCTTATATACCTCCGGTGCATCATGCATATTTTGAAACGCTACCACATGCAGAGAATAAGTAAATACTATCAGTATCTTGTAATTTTTATAATTTAATTGGCGTCTAAAATAAAATTTTATGTGTTGCTATGTGTATTTGTAAACAAAATTATATTAAAATGAAGTATATTTTAAGTGATATTTGATTTTTCAAAATTGAAATTGAACGATTTTTACAATTGTCTAATTTTGAAAGTGGTGTAAGTCCATTTACAGCCCGTAAATGTGTGTTATCGTACTCTAATTCGCCTAAAACAAATCTATATAATCAAATTAAATATTGATAAAACAATAGAAACAATGCCAGACCTCATATAATTTGCCTATATTTTTAAATGAACAAATATGTTAACCTTTCATTTTCTCGAAACAGAAGAAAATGGACTTACACCACTTTCAAAATAAACGGTCCAATTGTTCAACCCTCGGACCCCCTCGAGTTTTAGGTCTATACCGGGGTCACTTCTGACCCACGCCGATATTTCACTACAGTTTCTCTTTCGATACAAGGCGATGGCTCGGGACCGGCTTTCGTCGTATTTCGGATGATGAAGAAGAAGAAGAGGGGACAGCGATGTTCTTGTTTCGAAATTGAAAGCGCCGTCTTATATCGGAATAAAATTGTACATATTGACTCCGGTATAGCATACAGAGGATTAAACAAATGAAGAGATCGGGGCAACAAACGGTCAGTTTTTAATCGTTCGGAGCAACAAACAGTCACAAAGGTCTCATGATATGACCGTTTGTTGCACCGAACTGTCGAAAAAATTTGTTCTTTTGCAGTCACGACAAGTAATCGACAAGTAGAAATTCAAAAAAAAAAATGGAGCTTGCTTGGTTTTTGTTCTTCAAACCAATCCTTATCTACGGTCGATCGATCATGTATGGCATGTGGTCCACCGGAAGTGTGTTTGCGAGGGAACGTCGACCGTTTCCAGGAACTGTCACGGTCTCGAACAACAGAATCCGGGGAGATCAGATCGAGCGAACTTTAATTAAACTTTTTAATTGGTTCGCGTCTGATGTTCGTGTTACAATTTCCAATTACGTCGACGATGCACGCAATATTTCGGAAACAAAGACGCCTGTATCGCCTTTCTTGTTACAAGCTATATGGGACGGTTATCGAAGCGATTTTCATCGATGCCGGAATCGATTGTCAAATTTCTCGTTCGTTAATTAACCGGAAAGGCCAAAGACCGGGCGGATAAGCTTTCGGTAAATTTACCGTTAGACGGTCGGGCGTCGGTAATTACATCATCGACGACAGGTTTGGGGGACGAGGCCACATGGGACAGGTTAAGGGGAGCAATTAAGTGCCACCAGCATTGATCTCGCTAGTCGCCAAGGATTGGGTCCCTCTACATAGTTCCAGCGGAACCGGTTCGACAGGAAAAATCCAATTTCTCCAGTCTGCGGCACGGCCAATAAATTTGCGATCCTGCGCCGCCCGGGATCCAGTGAACGCGGAAAAGTGCAACGCAACCGTGACACAACGGTTAAGACTACATCCTACGAAAAACGGACCGGAAAGACCATGACCGGAATATACAAAATCAATAATTAATTCACCGAAGCGACGCGCTCCGTCGCACAGTGGTGCCAAGGCCGTAAAAAATCCAGTTTATAAATTGTCGATTTTTATAAAAAAATTATTTTTGTATAGCCTAATAGTGCGTGCATGATGCGCCAAAGTCAGATTTTTGAAAAAATATTTTTTTACGGAGATATACGCATGGTAAGTAACCATTTCCCCGCTTCTGCAAATTCATCAGTTTTCAGTGCGATAGTTGTATAATTACTCCGCGTATAATTGGATACTTATGCAGAGGTCTACAAATCATATGGGTTATTGCGATTGGCTTCAACTATTAACTGGCAAAAAAAGTTTCCAAAAAAGTTGTTTAACATTAAGTAATATGGACTAACCTGAAGCCTTTTTGCGTTACGCCCATTTTTTATTTATGGAGGAATACAAAAAATCCTTTGAATAGCTTGGATTTGGAACTAATCGTTTTAGCAAGTTATAATATTGATCTAGCTTCGTGCAAAATTTCATGAGATACTTCGAGATGCTTTTGTCTGAATTTAAGTTTAAATATCAACTTTCGGAATTTCCAAGAACGAATCGCACGGAAGTCACGATTATTTGATGTTTCAGATGAAATTTTTAAGGGATATATCATTTATGATGAAGGAAAAAGTGAAATAGTTAGAATTAATTGTTGACATAAAAAAAATTTTTTAATCATTTCTTTACGTGGACTAACCTGAAGCCTCTTTGCGTTACGCCCATTTTTTATTTATGGAGGAATACAAAAAATCCTTTGAATAGCTTTGATTTGGAACTAATCGTTTTAGCAAGTTATAATATTGATCTAGCTTTGTGCAAAATTTCATGAGACATTTCGAGATGCTTTTGTCTCAATTTAAGTTTAAATATCAACTTTTGGGATTTCCAAGAACGAATCGCACGGAAGTCACCATTATTTGATGTTTCAGGTGAAATTTTTAAGGGATACATATCAGATAATAAATTGTGGCGAAATGGTCTTGAAGGGTCTCATGATTTTTTGCACAAAGTTAGATCAATATTACACCTTGCCAAAACGATTAGTTCCAGACCAAAATCTATTAATAGATTTGTTATACGCTTCCATAAATAAAAAATGGGCAGAGAACAGAGATTTTCGATTAGGCCACATTACTTAACGTTAACGACTTTTTACAAAATTTTTTTGCCAAATAAGCGTTGTACCTGTAGCAATCTTTCCACAAGTTTTAAAACAAATTCGTTGGATAGTTTCGTTTTTACAGATTTCTTGCCGGTTTTTGGCCATTTGGCACCACTGTGCGCCGCTGCTTCGTACGAACGGAATTAAAATTGTCAGTAATTGATTGCTGTTCGTTCAGACCAGGATCACGCGAGCTGAAATGATACACTTCAAGATAAACGAGAATTTCTATTATCGTTTTTAATGTTCGGCTTAGTTCCACTCACACGAGCGAACAGCTAATAGGAAACGGGAAGAGATCATGGATGAAATCGAGTCCATTAATTTTCTGGAGCGACACGCTGCCATTCCTTCGATTGCTGTTCATTTAGACCAGGATTACAGGTGCTTAACTGATGCACTTTAACGTGAACGAGAACTTTTGTTATCATCTTTCATCTACGTGTACTGCCAGTTACACGAGGAATCTGATAAAAGCAGGTAGATTTACGTTATACTGTTCTGAATTTTTCTTTTTTGTTATCAGTTACATTTTGCTGAAATTTAATACTTGACTGAAAGTATTACAGTTGAAAATAGCAAAGTATTACAGCAGCAGACGCACAAAAATTAGATATGAAAATAGGGAAGTATTCGAAAATATGGAGGTATTGTAGTTGTATATACGAAAGTATTTGAGTTAAAAATATGATGACACTGGAGTTGAAAATATGGAGGTACTACAGTTGAAAATATTGAAGTATTGTACTTGTAAATACAAAAGTATTTGAGTTGAAAATATGAGGGTATTGGAGTTAAAAATATGGAGGTATTAAAGTTGAAAATAAGCAAGTACATAGTTGAAAATACGGAGCTATTAGCGTTGAAAATAGGAAAGTATTAGAGTTGTAAATACGGAGGTATTAAAGTTAAAAAGAGGGAAGTATTGGAGTTGAAAATAGGGAGGTATTGGAGATGAAAATAGGTAAGTATTGAAGTTTGCAAGTAAGGAGGTATTGGAATTGAAAATACAGAGGTATTAAAGTTGAAAATAGGAGAGTATTCGAGTTGAAAATAGGGAGATATTGAAATTGAAAATACAGTGGTATTAGAGTTGCAAATAGGGAGGTATTGAAATTGAAAATACAGTGGTATTAGAGTTGAAAATAGGAAGATATTAGAATTTAAAATATATAGGTATTAGAGTTGAAAGTAAGAGACTATTTGAGTTGAAAATAGGGTGGTGTTGGAATTGCAAATAAGGAGGAGTTGGAATTGAAATTACGGAGGTATTACCGTTCAAAATAGGGAGGTATTAGAGTTCAAAATGGGGAAGTATGCGAGTTTAAAATGGGGAGGTATGGATGAATTTGAATTTCGGGTTGAATTTGGAGAAGTATTGAAGTTTAAAATAGGAAGATATGGGAGTTGCAAGTAGTTAGGTATTGGAGTTGAAAATACACAGTTATTAGAGTTAAAAATACAGAAGTATTACAGTTGAAAGTAGGGAAGTATTGCAGTTGTAAATGCGAAAGTATTTGAGTTGCAAATATGAAGGTATTGGAATTGAAAATGTAGAAGTATTGGAGTTGGAAATATGAAGGTATTGGAATTGAAAATAGGGAAACATTACAGGTGAAAATAGGGAAGTATTGTAGTTGAAAGTACAGAGGTATTATAGTTGAAAACAGAGAAGTTTCAGAATAGAAAAATATTGAAATAGAGGAGCATTAGAATGGAGGATTATTAAAATAGGGAGGTATTCGAATGGAGAAGTATTAGAATAGAAAACCGTTTCAGCTTCTGAGAACATCTTCGGCTTCAGTTTTAGCGTCAAGGACAAGGAGCCAATGATAGAAGAATGCTCCGGATCGATGGGAAAGCGCGACACATTTAGAACGATTGAAAGCTGACTGACGACTACCAGGAAAACAGGACTCCGTCTGTGGAAACCAGCCAGCTAAATCTGAATTTGTTTACGAACGGTGACGGAAAAGTTTCTGCGGTGGCCGAAAGTGGCGAGAAAGGAGTTAATCTTCTTAAAGGATGACACTGCGGGGGTCAGGCCGATCTACTATACACATATAGACGCAAATCGGATTCCATCGAACAAGCCAATGAAATGGGAAATTTTTACACTGCACTTAGCCTGGATGGTTATTCCTCTTCTTCTTGTATTTGGCACGGATGCAACTATTTGCTCGGAAAATGTTACACGCTGCCCACAATTTTCTTTAAAGTATCAAGAATCGATTTTATTTGTGGAATTTGTTGAAAACGGTAATATTGAAGAAGTGATTATTCATTTTATTCTGATTAATAATAAGTTAGAGATAATGGGTTGTAGATAATACGAGTGGACGAGAGTAATCTAATATTCTGAAATTCTATTAACACAGTCTATGCATTAACTATCTCGATCCTGTGGTTATTTATTTAAATACAACTAAAACTACGTATTCCGTAACGTGCTATCCATTAAACTGATAATAATTATTAATACGAAACATAATGGAATCGGCATTATCGAACATACTCCACCTACATGTTATATAGTTAATCATGGTGTCTGCGTTCTTTTGACAAACCACAGTAGATCTTCGTTCCCGTTGAATTTGTGCTAATTGGAAATGAATGTAGGTTACTCAAACGAACGATGGTCCGAATTTGCGTGTGACTAATTGTGACAGTATGGGGGCAACAGCTTATTACCGTAGAACATTATTACAGAAAGTCGACTAAGCTGCCGGATTTGTAGAATTTACGACCAGAAATTTCATGTAACGCCGCTCAGTAATGACCAACATTTATTACCCTGCTCCTGTTCACCACATTTTGTAGAATTCCTTCTACAAATCATCAGATGCCTAGATAACATTAATAGATCGTCTGACGAAGACGGTAAATTATAGTAATCTTTTTATTACTTCGTCATATGCAGAAGCACCCGTCTAAAACTATTACTAACTACATAAAAAAAAACAGTTAAATACATATTCCTATAATAAAAATTCGTGTCATGAAATGTAGCGCACATTCAAACAGGCAGTTGTGAAATTTCGACTTACATTCGACACAAAAATTAGCTAACAATCCTGATTTAAGTGAAACAAAAAATCGTGTCATGAAATATTAATGAATACTTAAACTGACAATTGAGAAATGTCAGTGAGTGAACCTGTAGATTACATGTTCGTAGTTTATTTATGAAAACCACTATAAGAATGATTACACAAACATAATAACATACATCGATGTTTATCTAATGTATATTGCTCTTTCGATATCCATGACGTTCGAAAAACGGTGGAAATAGCGAGAATTATTAAAAATTGTGATTAGAACAAGCAATTAAAAATCACCTCTTTATGAATCCTATTTCTCACCGAAAAAATTACCTCATTTCTTATTGACATCCTGGAGAACCTATTTAATATTATGTTTCCCTTTTTCTTTCAAATAGATAGTATTTGTCTATATTGATAGTATATCTTGTGTACTAAGATTTAATATTTATAATTTATTGAGATAACAATGCTCGGTAAATTAAAGAGAATCCTCAAAGTTTTCTATCATTGGTAAAGGATATCTTTTGAGTTCCATATAGTTCCACATTGTATCAATCTGTTCGCATACCAAGTTTGTATATCTTTGTTCAAATCCACGGTCAAAGCCAGGACGAACGTGTAACGCACAACACAGACTGTTCGACCACTTGATAAAACAATCCTGCAGAAAGCGAGGGGATGAATAAAGCAAGGATGCGAGGATCTTTCGTGTCAGGAGCCCCACGGCAATCTCCATTTCCACTTCGCCTGTGTTCCGTTTACTTTTTAATATCCGTCTCCTTTGAGTTAACGATTCCACTGCCCGTCACGGATCCGGGAGTGGAAAATGGTGATAAGAGAGATAGAGAGAGAGAGAGAGAGAGAGAGAGAGAGAGAAAGAGAAAGAAAGATTGGGAGAGAAAAAAGAAGGCGTGGATCCTGGATAAAGATAAATGAAGAAGAGAGGGGGAGAATAATGGTTACGATAAGAAGAATACCCATCGGGGATTCAGAATAAATATGGCTGCTCGGATCGCAATCAGAAATAATACAAACACATTCTTGAGTCAACAGTTTTCGTCCGACGCATATGAAACAACTACTACTCAACTATACTCGAATATAGTCTAGTATTATGTGTACCCATAAGTAATCAATTATTTGCAAAGAATTTGTTTTGCCTTTAGTTCTGTACCGATCGTTGAAGAGGAAACACGTATTCTTTTACAGGTTTTTGGTAAAATAGCCTGTGTTAAAAATATTCTAAAAAGTATAATTACAACCCTGTAATAAAATGGCGACGTCCGTACCTTCCAAGGATCATATTCGTCGTTGCATACTTTTTCATTTTCATGGGGGATTTAATGCAACGGTAACAACAAAGAAAATTTGCGATGTTTATGGAGATGTATTGAAGGTCAACAAGTGTCAACGTTGGTTCAGAAGGTTTGCTGCTGGTAATTATAATCTCTCAGACAGGCCTCGAAGTGGACGACCAGTTGAATTTGATAACGACACCCTAAAATCTTTAGTGGAAGCTGATCCAAAATTAAGTATACAAGAATTATCGAGAAGCCTTGGGTCCACATGGTCAACTATACAAAGGCGCCTACACGAAATGAGAAATGCATATAGGCAAGGAATATGGGTACCGCATCAATTATCTGAGACTAACGAGAATATTCGTCGATCAATTACCACTTCATTGGTATCCAGATTTTGTGGAGATCCATTTCATAGCAGAATCGTTAACGGAGATGAAAAATGGATTCTTTCTGATAACATAAAACGTTCCAAGCAATGGCTTTCTGCAAATCAAACCGCAATATCAAACCCTAAACCTAGCTTATCACTTAGAAAGGTGTCACTGTGTATTTGATGGGACTGTCGTGACATAATTCACTTTGAGTTGTTGAAACCTGGAGAAACAGTTATTGCTGAGTTGTATTGTTAGCAATTACGACGGCTGTATTCAGAACTATTGAAAAAGGGGGCATCTTTAGTCCACTGAAAAGGTGTAATACTGCAAATTAACAATGCCCGGCCCCGTACAGCGAAACTCGCTCAGGAAAAAATTAAAGAATTGCAATGGGAAGTTTTACCCCCCCCCCCCGTACTCTATCATCTTTTCAAATCTTTGGAGCATTATTTAATAAATAAAACATTCACTACTGTAGAAGATGTAAGGAGGCAGCTTGAGTCATATTTTGGTTCACCAACCCTGGATTTCTATAAGAGGGGGATTGTAAATTTGCAGGAAAGGTGGCAAATTGTCCTTGAAAAAAGGCCTTTGTCACCAAACTTTTTTAAAAGTATATTTAATTAATCAATTTAAGTACAAAAATGTCTACAAGTGAAAGAACTTTATGTTTCAGCATTATAAGAAAAAATAAATTGAGCGTATAATATACGCTCCGGTGATAGATTGCAAAAAACAGGAGGCAAATAATAATTTCTTTGGCTATTTCTATTATTTTTTTAATACTGTCCACTGCTTCAAATTGTACGTACCCATTTTTATGCGAAATAAAAATTGCCTGATCGCAAGATACGAGAGCTACATGTACAGGGTGTTCTAATTTATCTGGAAATCGAGAATAGCACCGAAACTGTTGATACTAAAAACTGTTTCAGAAAAAAGTTAAACGGTATCAAGGCGCACGATGTAAATATCTTTTCTCTTCGTAGAGATCGTACGAAAGTCAATTTTGTTTTGTTTTTTAATGCAATTGTATATTTTTTAATGCTCTTTTCGATGCTACTAGCGTTATTCCCTACACAAAAGTACTGAATCACTTATGGCGATAAAACTGTACATAACTTCTGTACTAGGTATTAAAATTAATTGACGTTACTAAACTATTTGATATCTTTCCACGAGTGATTAAGTACTTTCATGTAGGGAACAACGAGTAGCATCGAGCAGTGCGTTGAAAACTATACGATTCCATTTAAGAAAACAAAGAAAAAACAAATTTGACCTTCACGAGTCCTGTACGCGTTCGTATAGGGAAAAATAAAGACATCTATATCCCGTTTCGATTTTGCTGGGAATGGAAAGCTCCGCGGATCCTGGAATTTCACGGTCACGTGAGCGGGATTCAATTCCGCAGCCAGCCGTAATCGCTTTATCCAACATGTGTCTCCGCCTTCCGAAACACTTGGCCCCTGGAAACAGCTATCTGGAAACTGCTGTTCCCGGCGGAACGTTCGAACGTCCCTGCGAGTTCTTGTCCCGTGTAATGTATTAACTTGCCGGCATAAGGGCTAGTTGTCTGATCCATGTCGACCATAACAATCGTTACGAGCCGACCGAGATAACAGTGCCAGACGCTAGTCGGTCATTCTACACGTTCTACTGCACTTAAGTCTCTAACGAACACCATCGACCCTTCTTAAGGGGACTGGCAGCCATTTGGCCTTGACTGTCACGCTATGTTGTGCCTTTTTTTCTAGACATTTTACGTCTTAAATAAGTAAGTAATCGATTAAAAATGCATACCACCGTGTTCGTACATGTCTTAGTTATGTCCACAGCCTTTTTTTCGATACGAACACTAAATCTCTCGAAATTAAGAGAATCTCTCTGCAATATACGTACATGGACTTTCAATGGTCAAAATCTTGAAAAATTGACGCTTCAATATTGCAATAAGCAGTTTAGAAGTGGTTACTTGTGTTTCCTAAAAGTCCAATTGGTCCTAAGAGCCCAAATTGAGAATTTCTACCTCATCGTGGAGTAATTTGTAATATTCGGCAGAAAACTCGCTTTCTGAAACAAGAATGACGTCACAAGATGGCTGCCGCAGAGAGATTCTCTTAATTTCGAGAGATTTAGTGTTCGTATCAAAAAGAAGACTCTGGAAAGACGTAGCAAAGACATGTGCAAACACGTAAAATATCTAGAAAAAAGGCACAGCGTAACATAGCGTGAAGGGTCAAGGCCAAATGGCTGTCGGCCCCCTTAAGGGGTTATATACAGTCAGGAGGCCCAAAAAAGCGACTTTTTAAGTATTTCTTGTGAGAAGACTTTTACGTTTATTAATTTAAACATTTGTACACATAGTATGGTAACTTTTAACTGTATTTTAACATTTTTTATCTGTAAAAATAATAATTTTGAAAACTGCTATAGCTGAACTCCAGCAGCTCCTCTCAAAAAAGGCGCCTTGCGATGATCACGATATCTCTGGACTGGATCATCTAAAATGAAAAAACCAAACGGATTTCGTTAAAGTAATATACAATCTTGTAACTAATCGAAGGAATAAGCAAAATAAAATTTTTTTACAAAATGGCGGCTTCTCCAAAAAAATCTATTTATCACCAAAATTTTGGCTTTAAATTGTGTATAAAAAAAGGAATATTCATCGGTGAGATTATTTAGATTATTTAGTCCTGAGATATCGTAGTCACCACAAGGAGAGAGGAGCTCCAGGAGATTAGCTATAGCAGCTTTAAAAATTATTGTTCTTACAAATAAAAAATTTTAAAATACAGTTAAAAGTTACCATAATACGCGTACAAATTTTTACATTAATAAATGTAAAAATCTTCTCAGGAAAAATTCTTAAAAAATTGCATTTTTTGGACCTCCTGACTGTATATAACCCCTTAACGGACACTTCTGCAGTTCAGCGTTAACGCGTACTTAATGTGTCACTCCTGGACCGTTCACTCTTCTTGATTATCATTGTCGGTGTGCGCGATCGATTTTTAATGGAGACTCTCCTCCAATAGGAGGTTACGCGTCTGTTAGTAAAGAAAATTCTGTTTAACGATGCTACACTTCCCCCAGGAGCACTGTTACTTAATTAAATTATATTGCCATCCTTTCTCCCAGTTTATAGATCACGGAGGTTAGAATAAAGTAGCGTGAAAAGTTAAATTTTCGAAAAGCTGTCTCTGTTAGCCCTTTGCACTCGAGTGGTGACTCTGAAGCTCCACTAGAAATTGTTGTGGTATTATTTCAAACAAATTACAAAAAATATTGCAAAATATTTATTACATTACAAAATTTGCATTTAATAGATCACCAAACATTTCAATATTATATGTAGAAATCGGATCAGTTTCGTATGAATAAAATGAAAATATTGTAAGACGGAAGAAAAATTTAGTTTTAGATTGAAAACAGCGCCGAGTGCAAAGGGTTAATATTCCACTGGCTGATCTCGATAGCCACAGTTTTCAGTTTAATAAGAAAGTAAATTCCTTCTTTACCTCGGACGAGCAGAACTGCTGGAATCAATAGCAGCTATTTGGATACCCCCTCCCTGCACGAAACTATTTGATCGCTTATAACAAGTTCAATTTGAACTTTGCCTTTGTCTACAAATTTTTCCGTTTTATTAAAACGTCAACGGAGAGCGTTCGCGGAGATGCGATAGCAAAATTTTCCGATAGAGAAAAAGGTAAAAAAATCCTATTAAAGGGACCAAAATAAAAAATAGCTGCTGACATAAAAATTCGTAATCCACTGGAATAAAATAGGAACAGTAGGTCTCTAATGCCATAGATTTAATTTTGCAAATGTTGCTATTCGTCAATGACGTCACTGTCACTGCCTTGGTCAAACAATTCTGCAATCAATGCCTCTAGAGATCATTACGTAGACAAGTTTGACGCTGTTTCTCTTCAAGGACTCCCTCTCTTCAAGGTCTCTTCATTCAACTTGGAGGAATTTACTCAAATATATCCATGGTATTTATTCAAGTAGACTGAATCAACCCTTGGTCAAACAATCCTACAATCAATTTCTCTAGGGTTCATTACGTAGACGAGATTAAGTGTTGGTATTCTTAAGCGAAGTCACTGTCAGATTTCAGCCGTGCTTGAGAGATAGAGATAGAGATAGAGAGATAGAGAGAGAGAATGTCCCCAGTATAAACATTGTATAAATAAAATAAATATTTTTAATCCGATAGATTTGATTTTGCAAATTTTGGTAGTCGTCAGTGGAGTCACTGTCAGATTTCCATCGGATTAAAAAAAGAGAGAAAGCCCGGTAAAAAATTCATTGGAATTAAATAAAACAGTAGATTTAATCATTTAAATCTGCTTTCAGTCGCATTTGAAAGAGATTAAACACCCAACACAAAGATTCAGTGGAATAAAATAAATATTTATAATCTGGTGGATTTGATTTTGCAAATGTTGGTAGTCGTCAGTAAAGTCACTGTCAGATTTCCATCGCATTAAAAAGGGACAGAAACCCCGGTATAAAAATTCACTGGAATTAAATAAAACAGTAGATTTAATTTTGTGAATGTTGCTATTCGTGAGCGAAATCACTGTCAGATTTCAGTTGCGCTTGAGAGAGGTTGAACACCCACTATAAACGTTCAGTGGAATGAAATAAATATTTTTGATGTAACAGATTTAATTTTGCAAATGTGCTGTTCGTCAGTGACGTCACTGTAAGATTTCAGTCGCATTAGAGGGGGAGAGAAAAATCGTGGTACAAAAATTCACTGGAATTAAATAAAACAGTAGATTTAACAATGTAAATGTTGCTATTCGTGAGCGAAGTCACTGTCAGATTTCAGTCGCATTTGAGGGAGTGTAAATCCGCAGTATAAACATTCAGTGGAATAAAATAAATATTTATAATCTGATATATTTGATTTTGCAAATGTTGGTAGTCGTCAGTGGAGTCACTGTCAGATTTCCATCGCATTAAAAAGAGAGGGAAATCCCGGTATAAAAATTCACTGGAATTAAATAAAACAGTAGATTTAATTTTGTGAATGTTGCTATTCGTGAGCGAAATCACTGTCAGATTTCAGTCGCGCTTGAGAGAGGTTAAACACCCAGTATAAGCGTTCAGTGGAATAAAATAAATATTTTTAATGTAACAGATTTAATTTTGCAAATGTGCTGTTCGTCGGTGACGTCACTGTAAGATTTCAGTCGCATTAGAGGGGGAGAGAAAAATCGTGGTACAAAAATTCACTGGAATTAAATAAAACAGTAGATTTAACAATGTAAATGTTGCTATTCGTGAGCGAAGTCACTGTCAGATTTCAGTCGCATTTGAGGGAGAGTAAATCCGCAGTATAAACATTCAGTGGAGTAAAATAAATATTTTTAATCTGATAGACTTAATGTTTCAAATGTTGCTGTTCGTCAGTGGAGTAACTGTCGGATTTAAGTGACATAGGACGGTCAGATTTAAATGACAGGTTATTGTTAATGATCGACGAGTCCGCGGTCGGACGCAACAATTTTGTGAAGTCGTAGAGGAAGTTTACGACGTTAAAGGACAATCATGGTTGTACGTTCAGCCTCGTCCGGAGGTTAATGCCGCATTAACGTCGCTCCGCCGTCGTTCTACATGAGAATAATCTTGATGGGGTGTACGGTCATCACGATGATCCCTCTTTGCAATGGTTTGCCGAGCATTCAATGAAATTATGCCAGCCGATGGATTCGTACGTCCTCATAAATCGATCGGTTTCGAATAATCAATATTTCTGTCGTTGCCAAAATGATCGTACACCCGTACGACTACGAATTAATACGAACGCAGCGTTCCGTGGAACGGTGTTGTTAGATTCATCATGAGGTGCCTAATCAATCACCTTAAGACGCGAACTCGAACTTTCTGTCTGGCGAGTCGGAAATATTTCACCTGTTCGTCTGCCTTCGGTTAATTTTATTATCACTTAATTCCCTCATCCATTCGCGCTGTTTCATTCGGGACAGCATTCGAGCTTCGGATCTATAAAGATACATCATCCTTAACGTCCACACATACATTCATCATTTTCTCACATTTGGTAAACAATAACAAATTAACATTAACGTCATTATTTTTTATAATATTCTTCTTTTCTTTCACTTGAATAATTCGCAGATTCAGTCGGTGTTTATTCGGAATTGTTTTCAACGTATGGTTATTTTTTGTTGCTCGATGAAAACTTTTTGCCACGTACTTGTAGGTTAGGTAACGAACCTCTTGTGTGTAATGAATAAAATTTTGTTGAATTTATTATTATTATTATTATTGTATATCGTTTATTTTAAAGTGGTCGCATTAACAGCTAGATCATTAGCGAACACATCGATTACAATTGAATATAAAAGGGAAGTTGAATTTGTTCCACGTTTGAACAGCGAAATGGTGGTTCTGTTCGCAGCATGTCAACAGGTCAAATATGGCGTGCAGGCTGTCTTCGGGCCGTCGGACCCAATCTTGGGACAACACATTCACAGTATCTGCGACGCACTGGACATTCCACACCTGGAAGCCAGGCTGGACCTGGACACCGAGGCGAAAGAGTTCAGCATTAACCTTTATCCCGCACAAAGTTTGCTCAACGCCGCTTATCAGGACATCATGGAGTTTCTCAATTGGACCAAGGTCGCCATCATCTACGAGGATGACTACGGTGAGTCCTTCTTTACCCCCTCCGTCGAGATCAAACTGAAAATTAAACAATGAATATTCCGGATTTTATGCATTTTTGACAAAAATGGGTGGGTACAATTTAACCGAAATGGCTAGAAGATGAGAAATGATTAAAACGACAGAGAAATGATTAAAAGAGTTTAAGAGTATTTATTAGTGAAAAAATATAAATTTATATCTAGCTCCTGTGTCTCGCAATTGCAGCGCAAACATTTTATTTTGCGCAAAGATCTGGAGTCTAGTGATTAAAGTGATCGAATGTGAACAATTCACAAACCATTAACATTTTATTATCTCCTTCTGTCTGACGTATGAAACCACTTACAGTAATATCTGGACATTTGTCAAAAATTTATCCCATACAAGTAATTATCCTTTTTTTTCATGAAACTGACACCAACACGTTCCTGACAATTTTCTGATTAAAATGAGTCCAAACACGATATACTTTGAATCATATTTGCTTGTTCAATCCGCGATAATTAGTTTCGCGGTGATTAGTTCGCATAATCGAAGGTCAACAATGGCGTCAATTACACGGACAGATATGATCCAAATTGTATCGTGTTTGGACTCATTTCAACCAGAAAAATATCAGGAATATGTTGGCAACAGTTTGATAATAAATCATAAAATAAAAATAAAAATATAAATAAAAATAAATAAATATAAATCAAAATAAAAATAAAAATTTTGTCCAATGTGCACATCGAGACAGTACTATACTTCGGTGTTTCAAATTAGGAACAGTTACACCAAAGACACTTCACTTCCTCTAAGAATAATCACTTTTATTATCAAGTAAACATCCTAACTCAGTGTTCAGGCGTTTAATCGCCAATAATTTGATTACTTGGTATATTCATTTTCAAACACGTTTGAGACAATAAGCATGTGTCTGTCTGAAATAAATGTTTACTTACCAGACCAACACAGCTCGATCCCGAGCACCCCAGGCTCCACAGCACGAACAACTAATAATCCTTGATAAATTTGTAAACTTCCGCAACAGTGCTGGCGCAGGTAAAACAGAGTTCGCATCACAATATAACAAGTTCTTCGCCAAAACTTTTGGAATTGCTACCACCGTCTGACTACACCGTAACCATTCTACTTCCACCGTTCCACCAAACAAGCCATCGAACTTTGAATTTCAGAACGAGCAGTATTCGACGTATTTTTTAAAAGTTCGCAAAGCTGAGAACAGGTCGCCACCGTTTACATACGCGATCGCGAAAAGAACATTGGTCTGCAACGCGTTCTCGTCGCCGCCATCGGAATAATGAGAAGGCTCCCCGTTAACGGAAGCATTTTCATAGAAGAGGGCAGCGAAAGTACATTGTCGAGATTTCTTGCAAGCTGTGACGGCGAGCTTTTTGTCGCTGGCGTTAAAGGGGGTCTGCATATTCATATTCCGGCCGACCGATGCGAATCGCCGACTGGGAAACGATCGACGGTATGGAAATTATTCGATGACGTACGGAAGTTAATACAAATCGTACGGTATTCGAGCACGAGGTTCGGGCTCGAGGGTGAAGCGTCGAAAAATCGAAAACGTTCGATGAACATTGACCCAGACCCGTTAATTGTCCCGGCGTTCGCGCCACTCCGGTTAAGTTATCAATTTGCGTTGCAGCCATCCGACGGAAGGTCCTCTCCCAATTACCACTCCTATTAGCAACAATTACGCGCCGTAATAATGGAATAACGTCGATTAATTACGGCTGGTGGAAGGCGCGGCTACCGGGGGGCACAAAACTGAGATAATGAAATTCATTCATAACGAGAAACGTCGTCTATTCGGTCGCGCACCGGGAAGAAAATGTCCTCCAGTAGAGGGAATTCCGTCTAATTAATTCGCAAAATGGCGGTTTAAACTCGAGAAGATTCCTTCCGCCGGCTCCTCTCGCTGTTTCCCGTGCCATCATTCTTTGGCCCTCTCTCCGAACCGTCGCTGATGAATAATGTAGGGAACCGATGGGAATTATGTAAGGTGCACGTGAGCGATATCCGAAACGCTCCGGGAGGTTTCGTTGTGGGGGTGTCTAATTACCGAAGAGACACCGGAGACCTGGATTTTTTGCCATGATCTAGAGATTGTTCAAGGAAGAGGATGCAATCCGTCTCCGACCAAGGGTTGACTCTATCTACTTGGTTCCACATTCTTTGTACTTATTCAAGCTTGCGAGTTTTACTCGGTGTCTGACCAAGCCCTGATTCATATTACTTAAAAGAATTCATTCGAATAGTATTCATTCAAATAGACTGACTTAGCCATTGATCAGACAATTCTACAATCAATGCCTCTAGGGATCATTACGT
>CM052136.1:2830339-2852288 GCA_028454255.1 Halictus ligatus | reverse complement strand
GGCGTGGAACGCAGTTAATGGACAAATAAAAGAAAATAAAAGCTATCGGTGGATTGCGCAGAATTGCGCGGATATTTCGCATCCCTCTGCATTCTTGCAATTGTTCCTGTGCAGGCGCAGTTACATACACTTCGGGTTGCCATATCCCGAGGGAGTATTCCCTGTAATAGTCTATCGGACGGTAATCCATTTACCGGTAATCTGCATCGAGCACCATCGAGTACGAGGCACATTCTCTCCTTTTCGTTCGTGGCCTCGCATAGTTCGCGGTAATCATCGATAGAAATCGATTGAAATTTCGCGATAGATTCTCCACCGGAATTTCTTTTTCTCTCTTGCCGACCGATTCTAGCGGCAGAATCCAGCTGAATTAGTTCTAGGTAAGCCAATCAATGTATCCGATTCTTTCGTAAATAAATTCGCATGAAAATCTCTACGACGAGACAGAATCAGTATTTTCATAGAAATTTTTTAGTCTTCACGATGAAATCATTATCCGCTTCGACGGGAATTTTATCGACGAATAATTGTGTTATGTAAATGTTTAATTCATATCTCGAAATAATTGTGTTGAATTTAAATGATATGCTATGACGACGTGACTACCTCCTGCTCCCATAAATATAACCGATCGCTTAAATCATTCGCGATATTCAGTTGATTTAGCAATTGTTGTGTGCACGTTACACTACTGTGTGCCGAATATCGAAAGAATGATGCAATAAATTTAATCGTTTGATTGCGCCGCACTATTTTTATCGCTGCGAAGAGAACTACGTTTGTCAAAGTCGTGCGATAAAAACGGTTTGTGGTGTGAGTGGGAGTGTAGTGGGATAAATAACAATTTTTGATAAGCTTGCAACATCCCTACAACCTCGTCCGAGCTTTTAGACGATACTCTGTACTTTTCCATTCCTGAAGTTACTAATACTATTGCGAAGCTTTTTGAGCCCATCCCTACAATAATTATTCCGTATTTATTAATAACTGCTTTACCAAATACTGTATTCAATAATAATGAAATACGAAATTGTCATATTAATATTAACGGACGTTCAATAGCAAGCGTACGAATAAACCACTGTGAGTGTGATTCGGGTCTGCGAAGAATGAATAATTATACTGCAGATTCGGTGCGTTTAATGACATACAAGGTGTTTATTTGAACACTTTCCATCCGAAAACACGCGTCTAAGGATTTTGAGGGGAAAAGAGGGGGGCAGTATCAGTTGTTTTATTTGGGTGGCGTTTTGAAGGTCAACTTTGTTTTTTCAAATAGAAACCTATATTGTTTATTATGGGGCCTTATTGTACGTGAAAAGATCAGCAATTTTCGCGGGATACTTTTTTTATCTACGCATTAATTTCGGGGATATTTAACACGTTGACTGCCATGTCACCCATATGTGGGTGACGGAATTATTTGTCCAGGTTTTAAAATGAATTTTTACGTGAATATATTCAGTGTAGCAAATTTAACTGGGATCTTTAAAATGCAAGAAAGTTGGAGGACTACTCAATATCGTACACTTATGTTTTTTCAATTTTTATTTCATCAAATAACTTACTTTGATTTTATGGAATTTTTGAGGTTTCTAGTTTGGCAGTCAAAGTGTTAAAGAATAGTGGAGCGAGCCATACTTATAGTGCAGTAAAGTTTGTCATTTCTTTATAACTATAACAAATTTTCAAAATGTTCTCCGTTGTTTTCTAAACAATAATACAGAGGATTCTCAAATTCTGAACGAATATTTTTGAAGATATCTGTTGGAATACCTCTACATTCCTATACAATTCTGCGGCGCAAATCGTTGACGCTTTCTGGTTGTGTTTTATAAACAACAGACTTTAAGTGTCCCCACACAAAAAGAAGTCGACTGGAGTTAGATCTGGTGATCTTGGTGGCCACTCAGTAACACCTCTTCCACCGATCCATCTTAATGGGAATCAATTGTTTAACAATTAACAATTAACAAAAGTTCTTCATTTAGCAAAAAATTGCCGTTTTCATCTCTCTGGTTTTCAAGACTTTCTGTTATAAGTAGATGAATGATGTTGTCCAGTAAATTTAAATACAGATTGCCATACACAATCTTTTGGAAAAACATAGGACCTATAATAACATTTCCTAAAATGCCTGCCCAAACATTTATTTTTTCCGGCCATTAAGTATTACTTTCTCTAATAAGATGTGGATTCTCGTCACTCCAATAACGACAGTTATGACGATTTATACAGCATCGTTTAAGAAAAAAAGTGCATTCGTCACTAAAACATATGTTTTTAACTAGAATAGGAGTGACATTCATCATATTTATTAATTCCTCACAAAACTCAATCCGCCTGTCAAAGTCATCTTCCAATAACTTTTGATGCAACTGCATTTTATAAGGATGAAACTTGTTATGTTTAAGTACTTTGTGCACAGATCCCACTGATACACACCAGTTCCCATTGAAACTTGTCGAATTGAACTAGTAGGATTCACAGTAAAGTGCCCTATAATTTCGATTTGATCAGCTTCTTTTATGAATTTTGGCTGGTTACTTTTTAAATTTCCCACCGATCCTGTTTCCTTAAACTGTGCAAATAATTGTAACACGTACGTATGAAAAACATGTGTATCAGGATGTCTCTCGTTAAACGTAGCAGCAGTTCTTCGACGAGCACACTCATCTACTCCATAAATAAAAATTATTTCTATTCATTCTTCTAAAGAATACACCATATTATACAATTAATTGTACTACGATATAGTATCTCTGATTACGATGATTCACACTTGACTAAATAGTACAATCTTATATTGAAAGACGGACAACATAAACAAGAGATCAATAGAGGACAATTTTGTTTTCAAACGGTACGTGTTAGTACAACTGGAAAACATCAACGATTTGCGTCAAAGAATTTTAGACAATTATATGCCTCGCTCTACTTCTGTTTAAACATCTCCGAAATTAGCACGCGGATAAAAGAAAGTATCTTACGAAAATTGCTGGTCTTTTTAGATACGATAAGATCCCATAATAAAAAATGTAGGTTCCAATTTGAGAAAACAAAGTTGCCCTTCGAATGACCTTGAAAACGTCACCCAAATGAAAAAACTGATACTGCCCCCTCTTTCTCCCTCGAAATCCTTGGACACGTGTTTTACACTTTTATAATATCTTTCATATTTTTCAAGATATTCGGCTGGAAAGTTTTCAAATGAACACCCTGCTTAAAATATTTCCAACTTGGCAAAATTATTCTATTACAATTTCAATTATGTCTTGCTTCTGCCCGAGATTGTTTCAGACGATGTTTACTTTGCCTACCGTGAAGAGTTTAATACGATTGAAGATGTTGTAGCACACGACACTTTTTCGAAATGATAAATTTTGTAACACGCCAATAATGGCTGAGATCCAGTACGGCACACACGTGCATAAGTTCACAGATAAGGGGTAGCGAAGATGGAATTTCGGAGGGAACAGCGTTCCGCAGAGATCTCTCAGGAAATCTTGCAAGGCGGACGACGGGGTTAAGAGCAAAAGCGCGTTCCGTTGTTCTGCAATCCGTCAGTGCACGGTCAATGCAACTGGGGAGAAACGATCGGCTCGCATGATCGCGAGACGATACACGAGGGGGTGCATCCATTTGTCTGCCGTGAGTTGCACTGGCGAACAAGAGCCAAGAAAATCGGGGGCAAAATTCGAATTTTGCGGGGTAGAATAACTCTTTCTCGAACATACCACCTCTCGTATCACTTTGACGAGCTAATTAACGTGATCTGTGCGCTGCGAATTTTATGCATTTATGGCAAAAATAAATGGGACAGAAAGCAGCAAATATCACAGAATTTATCATATTATAGATTTATTGAATTCAATTAAATTAATCCTGCTACTTAATGCTTTGTCAATATCTCCCTCCTCTTTGCCGAGGTAGAAAATTTTCGCTATTAAAATTCGCAGTGTCTACTTGTATCAAATATTTCGAGGTCGATGCAGATTTCAGTGCAGTGGATTCGAGAAAATGACAAGCAAATTATTGAACGGATTCAGTCGGAATTACAATGAAACTGTGCACAAGAATTAATTAGGATCGATATGCGCACGCTATTTTCTATATTTTAGATATATCAAAGTATTCTTTAGTAAACCTTTTAAAATTCGCGATTTTTGTACAAATTGTACTTTCTGCCAGTGATAAAACGGGACTATAGCGAGTATAATTCCAGAAAAACAGAACAATCGAGGATCTAATCTAGTAGGTGCGTGGGCGTGGCGGAACTCGGGAGTAGTTCAAGATAAAAGAAAATCTAGAAAGGGAAACTCAGTGTACGATAAAATACATACGATAAATCCTAAGAAAAAATTGAGGAGGATCAAGGGAAATAGAGTGTGCAGACGATGGACGTACGATATTCTCTTCTAATGAAAAAATAATCTCGAGCACTATAAAAAGGTTAATGGGAAGGAAAATGGAGGCAAAGAGAGGGGGAAGTAGAAAAATTGTGGAAAAAATGGGTGGGAGGACGATAAAAGTAATTCCTGGAAGAGTATTTCTTCGGCATGGTGGTCTAGAAAGCGACATTTAAGTGTGGCCAAAATTCAAATCTATTATCTCTTCAATAATCATTAAATAATTCAAACAATTCTATAATCATAGTTAATCAATGTGCAGTGGATTATGTATTTTTCTTTTCTAGGCTTTTGCTACAAATTGTAACAATATCATGTAACAAAATCGCTGAAATTGACAATGTTACAATTGTAAAACTAAATTAATTTCTGACATCCAACATTCTCATCGACTACTTCATCCACACCAAAATGATTTTCAGAACGTCGTATGGCTCTTTATAACAAACTATTTTGTAATATCCTCAATCCTTTCTAGGATGTTCCACCGAACGTAGCCAGTAAGCAATTTGCTATGAATTTGCCACGAAAATTTGTTTACAAATTCCGATCCATCTGTTTCCACATTATGCTCGGTATCTGAGTGCAAAGTTTGCAGACAAAATCCTGAGCAAATCGATGCCATACCTTGGCTTCGCTATAGAGGGCAGGTCGGTCGCGCTGAAAGCGAACCTAACCTTTTTCTAAGAGTCAACCTTGCTGTAGGAGAGGAAAACGGAATTAAATGATTGAAAATACATGAAACTTAAAATTATATAATGTAGAAATTGAAATGAAATGCTACTTTTTCCTCCTACGGCAAGGTTTACTCCGATTTTGCCCGACATGTACTCATAGAGTAAGAGCTTAATGCGACCGCCCTGCCCTCTATAACAGTTTGGCCTCGATTTGCAATGGATCCTTGGCATGGAAGTTTGCAGTCAAATAGGGACCAAATTCTGCTCAAAACATGTTTTGGCGTCAAATTGACCGTCTTTTGCTCGCAAAGTATGCTCGACGCTGATTTGGCTAACTGGGTACATCCTTATCTGTACAACAGTACGACACAAAAATTGTATTTTAATGTTTTTTAACAAATAGACTGCGGATTTTTATGCAAGATAAAAACGACAGGGCACACTACAAGTTTGACTAGTATAAATTAGACTGCTAGCAGACAACGAAGGGCCAACTGAAAATTTCACTAGCACATATAAGACTAAAGGACAGCAAAAGAACATACTAGAAATTCAGCTAATACAAACAACTACGCCAACGAAGTTGAAGAAAAGGCGAATGGAAAAATCTGAAGGGTTCCCGAAGGGTTTTGACAAGTTTCCAAGGGTTGTCGGTGGGTGGGAAAAGATCAGGTTTCAAATGGAAATTCGGAGGTTTGATTTTGGCCACGGACGCTCTCCAGGCCATCGTGTGTTAACCGGAAATAAACGGATATGTAGAAAGGGATCGAAGGTAGAGAGAGGGAGAGAGGGAGAAGAAGAAGAAGAAGAGGAGGAGGATGACGAGAGGTAGTAGTTCCTTTTTATGGTCCCCGTAGGAGCAGCCGTACGTAATGCTGAAGAGCAGAGGGAATTTCAGCGGGAATGCACGTTACGAGGGCTTCTGCATCGACCTACTCAAGGAGATAGCTCACATGGTGGGCTTCGCGTACAGGATCGAGCTCGTGCCGGATGGCAAGTACGGCGTTTACGATTACGAGACCGGCGAGTGGAACGGAATAGTCCGGCAGCTTATGGACAAGGTTAGTATGCGCCTATTCGCGGACTGTGCCCGAAAACATCGTGGAATTATCTCCATTTGCGATCCTACGCGGACAAGAGATTCGCGACGTTCTCGTAAGTATCCCAAACACTCTAACTGTCTGCAACAAGTACGGTGGCCACCAGTATGCCGGATTGATGATCAAATGGGGGACCGAGAAGCGTTAGGAATTCTGTTTACACAGACAGAAACTCGTACCGTACTGTTTAAACTCTGATTTTCGCTTTAGAGTTGTTCCGGTGTGCTGCAATTTCTTGATGTGCCCGAGAGAGGTGTGCGGCTTCGTTTGCCGGAAGTTGTATCATTGCATTCCCCACGTTATCCCGAGTAAAATGAGCACCAACATGATACAGTTTGATTTCTATTTACTCGTGCAATCCGCGATTCAGTGAAACCTCGATTATCCGAACGGCCATTCCACTGGTCAGGGTATATCGACGTGGGGTATCATTTTACTCGGAAAAATCTCGGGAATAGCCTGAAACAACTTTCACGCGGAAAGATGCACACCTCTATTCGCGCAAAACGAGGAACTCGTTCTTCGATTAGCAAAAACAGAGAATTCGTGTTTTTCACGCGATGTGTCGAAACCTGAAACAAACGAGTGCGAGTCCGAAGAAGTGATGGTGTGGTTCTATCGCGACGCTTGCGTTTGGATTCCAGTAGGGCAAGTTTCTCGCGCCGATAACGGGGACACGTGTGTTACAACGGATACTAGGGCGGGTTTGCAATGCAAATCCCGAGCTGACGCGGCGCAGCGAAACGCGTGGAAATGCGTGCACCCCTAACTAGGAAGCGCGAACCCAGCACCCACCCCCGCTTTCGCATAGCTTTAGCTGTCAACCACGTCCCACGTAACAGCTAATACGCGCATAGAGCCAATTGATTAAGTGCGAGCTTAAGTCGCGGATCCCCCTGGGGGCACACGGGGATCGAATATTCTAATGGAATTACTAAATTAGTGTAATTAACACACTGCTACGGTCAGCCGATTCCCTGTGCGAGCGACCCTCTGTGTTCCGTCCACAATTTTTCCAATATTGAAACAGTAGAATATTCTTCAAGAGTGTCCGACTACAGGGTGTTCACGCCAGGGTATTACTAGCCAGCGTTTTTCGTGCAAATAGTAAATATTAGATAAAAATGTAGTACTGTTTTTTATACCAAACACAATGGCGTATGTAATTTTTTTGTGTTTATACTATTTTGTTGGATATGAAGGTGACCTTCAATTTTTTAAATAGAATGCTGTATATTTCTTTACATCGCATGAAAGCGTGAGTCTAGACGAATTCGTCCGTATACTGCATAGTAACCTTCAAGGTTGTGCAAGGTTAGAAATGGAAGAAACATTTTGAATATTTCATACCATTGTGTTTACATACGAATCAGATGATGTTGTCAGTCACATTCAGGGTGTTTAGTTCTAGCCTCTACTATGACGAGACAATTTCAGTATTACTTCCGAAACCGATTAGTAATATCGTATACTAATGTATCGTTATTCGGTGGACGAAAAGGCGGATATGGTACGTATGGTTCCTGATTTCTCAACATTTTTCATTTCTTGAGAAATGAGAAATAAGACATTTCTCCACAATTCTCGAGAATTTTTAATAAAATAAAAAAATATTGGGAAACTTCTACCAAACTTTTATAAAGTGAAACATTACGCTTTTGTCTTGAAATAACTTCTTAGGAAGCATAATGTGTCTAATGTAGAATCAGACAATCTACTCCTTTTTTTTTTGTAACAAAATCTGTAGCCGTAGAAAAATTTCTTTCATTTTGTGTGGATGTTGGCTTTATCGTATACGGAACATTCAAAAGTTGCTGAATATCGGGTGTCCTTTTCTCAGTGGACTCAAAAATTTGGAATTCCTTTGTTCGGAATTTATTTTCTTCTGCCGTTAAACTCTTGACACTAAATTCTTGAAGGCTATCTGCAATCTCTAATTCTAACTGTTTTTTCCAGTGATAGTTCCTCATTCTGAGAATCTGAAAGTTTTTCACTATTTTCATAAGAATCATTGTGATATTTTCCAAAAAGTCTGCTTAGAATTTGTTTTGCCATTTTATACATATCTGCCTTGGATGTTAAATAAAAAAAAATGTATCTTCTGAATCTTTTTGCAGAGATTCTGGATTATGCAGATATTTTATAAGGGATACAACAATCATCTCTTCTTTTAGATATTTCTTCTTTAATAACAAGAAACTCATTACTCAATTCAGTATTCAGTTTTTCTAAAGAATTCTCGAGAAGGAACACTAATGGTACGCATTTATTACAACAGTGCAACCAAATGAAAATCAGTTTGTTTTGTTTGCTAAGTTTGAAGGAAACCGGGTCTTTCTAAAATAAATGTCGTAATCAGAAATGTCTTCTTTTTGAAGATAAAAAGTTAGAAGTCCTCTTACATTTTGAAGAAAATCCGACAACTTCGGTACAAAAAGTAGTTTCCGCTTGTGGTATTTCAGTTGGCTCAACTTATAACAAAATGTAAAATTGTAATATATGTAAAATTGTAAAATTACATAATTACAAACCATTTAAATACCATAAAGTACAAGGGATACAAGAAAATGATATACCACGACGTACTGAATTGAATTTTGCGATTGGTTAATTTTAGAGAACAGAAACGACTGTAATTTTTATAAAAAAAATTGTTTGGACGAATCAAGGTTCGATAACAATATGATAACCAACACTCGTAATGCTCACGTGTGGTGCACTGCAAACCCAAGAGTGAGCAGGGAAACAAGTTTCCAAATGCAATTTCGCATAAATGTATGGTGTGGCATAATTAACAACGTGCTATTAGGACCTTATTTTTATAGTGGAATATTAAAGGGGGAAAGATATTTAGAGTTTCTACATACGCAATTTAAAAACTATTGGTAATATCTGCCACTGTCTATTACGCAAGACATGCATTTCCAACAAGACGGAGCCCCGCCACATAACAGCAAAATCGTAAGAAATTATCTCAACGACACGTTTCAAGGCCGATGGATTGAAACATACGGACCTGTCAAGTGGCCAGCAATATCTCCAAATTTATCACCCGTGGACTTTTTTTTATGGGGTGCTATTAAAAAGTTTGCGTTACACCGCCTAGAGATGTAAACGGCTTGAAAAGCAAAATAGCACAACCATGTGCATTATTATCTCGGACTACATTACAAGAAGCTACCAAAAATGTAATTAATAGAGCCGAAATGTGCATTCATGCACAAGGGAGTCATACTGAACATTTACTGTAGCCTCACCAATAAGTTGTGAGGACATGTAAACACATTGTAAACACATTGCTATGAAATATTGAAAATGTTTCTTCCATTTCTGACCTTGCATGACCTTGAAGGTTACTGTACAGTATACGGATGAAACCGTCTAGACACACGCTTTCATGTGTTATAAAAAAATATACAACATTCCATAGAAAAAATTGAAGGTCACCTTCATATCTAACAAAATAGTATAAACATAAAAAAATTATATACGCCATTGTGTTTGGTATAAAAAACGGTACTACTCTTTTCTCTTCCATTTTTTTCTGATATTTACTCTTTACAGGAAAAACGCCTCTCGAGCTTCTTAACCCCTCACGGGGTATACCCCGCGGTAGTGGGGATAATCCCGCGACGTTTATCATCCAGGCCTTGGCGACATATATAGAGAAATCACTGTATTACTGCGGGGCGACTGTTGCACACCACGAATACGATTTAGCTTTTTCATTTCCCTCGGCAAGAGATCACGAATGTTTGACAAGATCCGTCCAGTTTCGGGTGGAAGATCTCGAAAGGACGTCGAATGGATGTCGTTCGGTTGTTGAAACGCGTAGAAGAACTATGTCTGAGAGAAAGCCGCGGTTCAAATTGAAATCCCTATTAATGGCAAGTTCACGGAAGAGGCAAGAGGGAAGCGGTCACGAAACGAAAGGGTGCATGAGAGTTCTTTCAACCCCTTTTATCGGTCGTGGCCACATGTACGGTTTCCGAGCAGAAGCAACCAGAAATAAATCTGACTAGGCTGCGGTTGCTATGCCGGTCAGTGCTTCCCGGTTTCCAGACGATGAAAAACGGGTTGAATAACATATACTACTCGTGTGGGTCGCGGAGACCTTTTCCTCGTTGATCCTTTCCCTATTTATGAGACGAAATATTCGGTTGGAGTGTCGTCTGAATCTCTTCGATCACCTAGAAAGAGCGTCTCAAAACTCCTCCGAGCAATAAATCCTGTAATAACCATTAGATCCGGGGAACTTGTTTAATAGAGAACTGATTTGGAGGGAATGATTTTCGGCGTAGAATGGTTTTTAAAAGGCTGCCATTCAGCTGATTGATCAGGATCAATCGGAGCCTGGAAGAACTCTGAGAAAGCCTTCTCAAGGCTTCGATCTCAGGTTTTAAATTGTTCAACCGCTGAAAATGTTATAATGAAGGTAGTTTAGAATGCATATTAGGTATAAAATAGCAGATAGCTTAGGAAGCATAGTAGCCTCTGTCGGTTGAATGGGAACACTGTAAATCATGATCTAGCTTAGTTAGCCAACTGTAGAAATTAATACGTTGATTGATGTGGAGCGTCAGGGAAAGTGGGAAAATTGCCATTTTTCACGATTTTCGACTAAAAATCGCACTTTTAATCGTTTATAACTCGTAAATTAAGTAACCAATATCGGTGAAATTTTCAGCATCGATATAATTTATTCGCGTCAATAGAACACATTAATTTTTTAAATTTTCAATACAGGCTCAGATAAAAGAGCTGAGAAAACCAACTTTTACTATTTCTTTTGCGATTCCGACCAATTCAAATTTGTTTGAAAAATTTTGTACACCTCGTCTAATAAACTAATCCTTCTAACTTCTCAATAACATTCAAGTCATTTGATCTAATTTTTAAAAAATTATGTTGTTTCAAATACCATGTCATCAGTTTTACTACTTACTGTATGTATCAAAAAACACCGATGACCTTGACAACTCTGAAAAAATTACCTTCCGAAAAATATATTCTTACCAGATATTTGGTTCATTGACACCATACACATTACGTAACAAATATTTTTTGCATCATAATAACCTTAAGGGATATTTAGGCGGTCTTACTTAAAAGGACCACCCTGTATATGTACCAAATGCCTAGCCGATAAAAGTCAGTATCTACTGGCCTATTAACCCTTAGCACTCGAATGGTGACTGTAAGGCGCCACTAAATATTGCTGTATCATTATTCAAAATATTTCGAACATTATTATATTTGTGTGTATGTAATAAATTACTAAACACTTCAGTATTGTACAAGTAAATTGCACCGTTTTCGTATGTACAACATGAAAAAAATTATATAGAACGGAAATATTCAAGGTCGGAAGAAATGTCTCGTTTTTTAGTTAAAATAACTTCGAGTGCAAAGGTTTAATAGTATTCTATTGGGTCGTAACACAGAAACTCCGTTCTCTTCAATATCTTTTCATTTATTAATAAAGCGAAGAATTACAATCGAAATTACAGCAACTAGTGGACAAGTAACTCGTTGAAATCATTTATTTCTGCAACCGAACCAATTTCTGTTACAAGCCCATACAATTTAGCAAAATATAGTCCAATTAAAATATCTTACAATTTAGTGAAATCTGCTCTACAGCAATCAACGTTTGCATAGATCAAGGCACAGTCTCTTTAATTGATTTATCAGTTTATTAGAGTATCGTTTCAGCCTACTAAAGCAGTAGCATTCTAAACAATAGAGATCTAGATTAGCTAGTCACAGTCCCACACAACATAGTACATACATACTGCTTGTTCACGCATCATCCACTCAATCACAACAGGTAGGGAAACACGTGAAGCAGACAGGTAGGAAACACAGTCGTTCGCAGGAGATTTTTAATCGAACACCTGGATCTACGTGTCGGGAACAATGCTTTTTGGATCACTTGAACTGATCTTTTTTCCCCCAGGACGCGCGTAGATCAATGTATTGGATCGAAAATCGTTCTGAAGCACACGAGAAAGATACACGTGTGGCCTGGCCACACCCGTTTCGCCATTTCCAAAGTACTAATCGACCGATCCATCTCTCTTCGCAGAAAGCAGATCTGGCGGTCGGCTCGATGACCATCAATTATGCTCGCGAGAGCGTGATCGACTTCACGAAGCCGTTCATGAACCTCGGCATTTCGATCCTTTTCAAGGTAAGACACAGAAATTAAGGAATTCCGGAGATTTCCTCATCCTCGCGTATAACATTCACCTAATCCAAAGGGCGACAAAACCGAGCACATTTCGGCCGATTTTCGAGGGCTACGCCCCACAGTGCGAGCAAATGTCTTATTTTTGGGCACTTCTCTAAATTTGGTTATTAATTTATACAGAGTGTCCCAGCTAACTCGACCACCTTGAATATCTCGCTTAGTGTTAGTAATAGAAAAAAACGTTATAGGACAATATTAACCTAACCGAAGGGGCAATATAATGACTCGGAAAAAACTTTTTTCAAGGATTTTTTTTTTAATGAAACTATATATTTTTTTCGCAATGTGATTTTAGGGGTGAAGACCTCTTCAATGACATATTATACAATAACCTTCGTGTGACCTTGGGTATGAAAAATCCAAAAAACATTACAGGTATTGTCAGTGATTAATTTATTACCCTAATTGGTTTATACCAAATACAAAGTGCCATTTTAAAAAATGTAGGTGAGCTTGACAATACTAAAAGAAATTTTTTTCGAACTTCTTTTTTATTGCAATGTGCAGATAATCGAAAACTGATCAACTTTTGTTGAAAATATTTGTTTGTTAGATTATCGCAAGCACTTTTGTATGATTATTAATATTATCTGATATGATTTGAATTATGTGATTATTAATAACAATTTTCATCCTAATACGCATTTTTTGCAAAAAGTATTGAATTTTATTCAATATACAGTATCCAATATTGAATTTTATTCAATATACAGTATCCAATATTGAATTATATTCCATTTACAGTACACAATATTCTTTATACGAATATTGAATTTTTCCAGTAAATTCCGTACTGTAACTGTGGCGCACAAATGGCAAAATTTTGGACAAAAATCCAAATTTGTTTACGAATGTACATGTATTGTTAATTATTCGCAGAAAATTAAATTTAACAATACAACTAATAAATTTAAAAAGAAATTAACAAATTCTCCACAATAGATCCTAAAGGAAAGGTATGGGCACTTACTAAAAAGTGTATAAAATTAAGAATAGCAGTTAGTTGCAAACAAAACTATACAATTCTTAAACTATAACAAGTAATACCGTTTTTGTTATGTATTAGTTTGAAGTTTTATATGCAATTAGTAAATGAAACCACCGTTGAAAATTTATACAAAAAATAAGTCTGCTTTATTGAATGTAAAAAGAATGCATATACCTTGGTTAGCACTTTCCATTATACAGAATTATTATTGCAACACTGATCCATAATTAGTGTAATCTTATTCGATTTTTGGCACTCTAGAGAGTGTGGCACATGGCAAAATTTCTTACAAAAATCTAAAGTTGGTTACTAATGTACATGTAATGGTAACTACTCACAAAAATAAATGAAATTTAATATAATTTATGTTTCCATATTAGTGAGCAAGTACTATTGCCATTGCATTTCTTTTTTTTCTGTGGTATCCCCTGTAAACCTATTCCACTATGTCGCATGATAACTTCGGAAAAGAAATGTAGAAAATAAATTTGAAAAATAAATTCGGAAGATAAATTTCGAGGGGGCGAAATTTTTGAGAACAGGATATTTCGATTCTTCAAGTGTCTAGAAGAATTTGGCTCCTCTTCCTTTCATGATTTTCCATCGTGATAATTTTGTGAAAATGAATTTGAAACATGCAACAGCATTTACGGATTTACCCAGCACATCTGAAGTCTAAACGTACGCGAAAATGATTTTCCATATCTAAATAAAATATTGGCGATGAAATTAAAAGCGATTAAATGGCGAATAAAATATTGACGATTAAATTAATTTTATTTATTTCTGAAAATACCATGCGACCTAGTGAAATATCCTTATTGGGGACACCACTGACAAAAAAAAGACGCATTGACAATAGTACCTCCTCGGTAATGTGGAAAATATTGATTCTTCGAACAGAAGCCATCCCTTAGTCTAATCCAGTCGGAAATCATTTAATATATGTAGATCCAAAATGATTTAACCTTCGACGAATTTGGGTCCACTTTGACCCAGAATTACAAACGTTTCACCTGAATTCTAATCTTCTCGTAGACAATTCGTATGGCTTTAGTATCAGGTCCTGTCAGAAAAAAAATATATAAAATAAAATTGGTGAAGATTTCAATGTGAGCATCCGCCTCGCGGGAATTAATACTAGATTCACAGAGTACCAAAAGTAATTTGCTTATTACTATCCCCTGCGAAAATTTCATACGAAATTATTGGTTATCGTAGTCTCTGTAGCAACCAGAGAAATCTCCGATTTCTAAACAAATTTTTGTCCTCTAATCGTTCGAGAATTTTCGGAAAATTTTATTTTTCTGCGTGTACCCAGCGTATCAGATAGATTTACATGATTCCCTAATTTTCCCGGCGAGGATTTCACCGAGTTACCCCACTCCCTTTTCTTCGTTTGACTATAAACTCAAACTTCCTGGGTGGTGTTCTAAAGATGACGGTTCCTACAATTTCCTTTACGAGGATCCACTGTCCGCCAGAGGCTTTCGAGTTTTTATTTAATTTAAAAACTCGGTACCTATGGCTGAATTCCAATTTCATCATGCTGGTCGTAGTAAGTTTCCTTACGAGAGAATTCGCTGATCCAAGGCTTCGGCTCTTTTTAGTTAATTTCAGTGGAACTCACAGTTAAGCTTTCTCGAATTTTATGAACTTCCTCTTCCTGCAATTTGAACACTGAATTTTCTAAACGAGCAAAATACATAATCATTGGTCCGTGCCATGTACAACGTAAGTCGGTATACAATTGGGTCATTTCATAACAAATCCATCACTTTTTCACCTCACCATCGGCGATTTTGTTCTAATTGAAATATCTTGTAGTCCATGTGAAATTAGGGGGCATTTAAGCCCTCATTTAGCCGGTTTAGAATTTGCTTAAAAATTACAGGCCTTCGAAGTTTGCAATTTTTGCCTATTTTGGCGAAAATAAGCTTCACTTATGAATTTTTATCTCAAGAACGAGCTGAATGTCTATTCTAGCAAATTTTTTTTTTGTTTTATTCCGTATTATTTAATATTATTATTCCGGTATTTTACGAGTAAGTTGTACCATTTTCGTATGTATAACATGAAAAATATATATATAGAAGGGCAACATTCTAGGTCGCAAGAAAAGTTTCGTTTTGGAGTTAAAATAGCTTCTCGAGTGCAAAGGGTTAAATAAAGGAGTACTACGTAAAATTTGCTCGTGATATAATGATGGCTCTGTTTCCAGTGTAATGAAATATGTAGTTTTCATTATATTTTTACCCACCGCATACGAATTCTTCTATGAGAGGATGCAAACGTTTGCATTATTATTCTCAATTTTGAGTGTACTCTCAACTGTGTTCATAAAATTCATCCTTGTCAACAATGGGAACAAAGAAACTCTTCGCAAAATTGATGCAACGCAAGGATTAGATTACGGAACTGGCATGGCTTGTAGTTAGTACTCACGCATACGAATATTTTTACCCACAATCCCTAGTCCGCCGCACATAATGATCCTATCCATAATTCTGATACTCCTTATCCCTTCCTGATGAAAGAATACCACCACTTTCCTGCGGTTTCCATCGAGCAATGACACCTTTTTTCTAGAACATATTCAATTAGTATAGCCATTAACATCTATAAATGAAGTTATGATTAAAATGTCGTTGGCCAGGGGCGGTTATAATGTAGTTCTCGTGGTACAAATAGGCTCATTTAGTCGTATACAAGGTCTGCTGATATTGCTTTGAGACCAGTGGTATTGACAACCGAACATAATGGCGGAGCGCACGACTCGCCTATCTGAAACGCGGGTAAACCGCGTCCTTTCCCAGCCCATTGTGAAATCAATTATCAAGTCCCCATCTATTTGTAGGGCTCATTTGGGTGGGAAAACATCAAGGAATGACAAAAATTATTTTACGATAACCCAATCCTTTCTGAACAAAAACAAAATTTAGCTCGATCAGACAAATAGTTCCTGAGATAAAAATTTGCAAGCGAAGCTCATTTTCGCCAAAATGGGCAAAAATTGCAAACTTCGAAGGCCTGTAATTTTTAAACAAATTCTAAACCGGAAAAATGATCATTTAACACCTCCCTTCCCCTCCCCAATATCACATGAAATAGAACATATTTCAATCAGGAGAAAATCGCCGATGGTGGGGTCAAAAAGTGATCGATTTGACACGGAATGACCTGAACATTATTTCAGTTCCTTTCATTATTTTAGTTCCTTGCAATCGATGCAACAAATATTATCTGTAGATTGTTAACATTTATTTAACGTTAACATCGGTTATTTTCTTTCACCCTAGATTCTCAAACATCAGTTTCCTCAACATCTTCGGATTCTTTTCAATTTCAAGAGATTCAATTCCATTGTTCCCGCTATTGTTCAAGCAACACTATTCTTTCCGATCCAACGAAAATACAAATTTAATTTCCGGGATGTCCTACGAAATAAATTGATCGCACTGATCTAGGACAATCGAATGATATTAAATCTCCGATGGTTTCGCGCGAAGCGTTTCATTTATTTCGCGACGTTCGTTTAGAAAGATCGTGCGGATCGACAAGAGAATGTTGTCTCGGGAGTAACCATTCTCGCGAAGAATAATAGCGAGCTATAATGAGGACAGGATTGAAAGGAGTAGACAAACGGCCGCGTGTTGGATCCTAAATAAAATTTTGCAGACGGTCGTGCTTCGCGGAGTTTCAGGTTCGTTTCCACGTTTCGCCTTCTATTTGCGCCGGGTATCGATAGAAAACTCAATCGGGCGTTTCGCTCGGCCAAATTTACGAGACGACTGTGCCAGTTCCACTTTTCCGCCGTTTCTCTTCTCGTTTCACAATTTTCTGCGTCCCGTTCCTTCTGTTTTCTCGAGGAACAAGCGATATAGAAATAAAAATCGTTCTCGGATTCGTCATCGACACGCAAAAAAATAAAAAACAACGACTACGGTCGCGGAAGAATTTCTTGTTGGGCCGCACGAGCTTGCCAAATGTAGGGGAATTAATCCTTGAGTGGCGCAGTGTTCAGATTATGGAGTATCCTACTAGGTCCTTTCTAAAATTCTCTATCCTTCAGCCAAGTATCCTCCAAACTTTATTTTTATTCAGTATTGAGCTTACGTGAATCCGCGTTTTATGTTAGCTGCACAAGTTTTGACGTCCCTTAGAAGCCAAGACTCCGTGGATTCGAGATAAGGTAGAGTGACTACGTTACCGACAAAAATAGGCGAAAAATGGTTTCACGTCCCTCAAGTTTTCGTCCTTATATGAGAATATATTTCGCTGGGAAAGCGCTCATTCGAAAGAGGACGGTTCAATCTAGCGCGCTTATATTTGGTAATATAAGCGGTAGAAGTAGGCCAAAAATTAACGATGAATGAGATTGATCTAGCTTTGTTCAAAAAATCATGAGATACTTCGAGATACGAGTTTAAATATTAACTTTCGGAATTGCCAAGAATGAATCGCACGGAAGCCACGATTATTTGATGTATCAGGAGAAATTTTTAAGGGATACATATCAGATAATAAAAAAAAATGAGACATTCATACATATAAAAAAATATTTAATAACAAGTTTTTATGTTAAATAAACAAAGTTTTCGTTCACTGGACCACTGTCGCAAAAATGCAACAGGTATTTTTTGGTAGTGCTACAATGAACGCTATGAAAATAATTTATGTAAGGTAAAAAATATTGTTATTGAATTCTTTTTTATACATAAAAAATTAATAAATCATATGCACTTCAAAGTTTTCTTTATTATTTAGGAGTATTCCTAAAAAATTTCACCTGGAACATCAAATAATCGTAACTTCCGCAGGATTCACTCTTGGAAATTCTGAAAGTTGATATTTAAACTTTAATTGCGGCGAAAGGGTCTCGAAGGGTCTCACGATTTTTTGCACAAAGTTGGATCAATATTACACCCTGCCAAAACGATTAATTCCAGACCAAAATCTATTAAAGGATTTGGTGTATGCTTCCATAAATAAAAAATGTGCAGAAAACAGAAATTTTCGATTAGCCCATAGTACTTAATGTTAACAACATTTTATAAAATTGATTTTGCCAAATAAGCGTTGTACCTGTGGCAATCTCTCCACAAATTTTCGAACAGATTCGTTGGATAGTTTCGTTTTTACAGATTTTTTGCCGCTTTTTGGCAATTTGGTACCACTGTGCGGCGGCTCTCGAGCTTCTCGACCCCTCACGGGGTAGACCCCGCTGTAGTGGGGATAATTCCGCGACAGTTAACGTAGAAGCCTCGGCGACCTATATCCTAGATTCACTGTATTTTTATTATGGACTTCGTCCGAATTGTTTGGGCGGTTAGGTCTGCCTTTCTGTGCAATTTTTAATGATTGGTCACATTGTACGTTTGTTTCATTATTTGTTCACCAAGATCTACGACGTGTCTATTCGCGAGATCAGTCAGGTCTTCATATATTTAATCTTTGGTGAATATAGTGCCAACATAATGGCACAGTTTTACGCACGATGAAACAGCAATTAAACTCGTCCCGTTTTCACAATGTGATAATTACTAATTCGCTCGGGATTTATTTCAATCTCATGGCTCTCCGCAGTGTTCCACCTCGTCTCCATTCCTGCGAAATTAATTAATAGTTCGTTAGTAACACGCTGAAAACAATGAAGTTGCGGTCTATCGTTTATTAGTCTATTTATTAGCTTGCGCGGGTACATACGTTTTCTATCTCAAACGTAATCTAGAAAATGAAATTATTTCCCTTGTACAGGTATTCTGCAGTTATTACAACATTGCATTATGCGTTTAACAGGAAAACAAAACGAGAAGAAAACTAGCAAGAATGCGGTAGAAAGTTACCAGATGTTACACGAAGTTTAGGAAACTCCTATAAAACTTAATCTCAAGTACCATTAACCTCGATTAATATTTTTATTTCGTTGCATTAATGCACGCGCTAACCGCGAGAAAAATTGCAACAACGTAATTCACCGGATCAAAACTTTATGAATATTTTTAAAAAACTGTGCAATACCACTCTCGAACAATCTATGCTTTTAGGTCGTAGATTCTTTAAGAATTTCAGACTTTTCCGCATTTTATTGCGAATACTAGAGTCTAATGTGCATGTAAATTGCATTCCGAGGTCACTGAGAAGAATTCGAACGCAAAGGACGAGTGCGGACGATTGTCCTCGAGTTTGAAACGAATCTCGTGAACGGAGGATCTTCGCAATATCCAGCCCCTGTGCAGAGTGCCAACCAGCGAACTCTCTAATTAGTGTAATGCTACCGTTTAATTGCAATCAGTGTCGCCACTGTCTTCGCTCCAAATATCCTTTAATTATTCGATATCGTAATTGATCGTCCGGCGGGATGCGGCACACCTGTCGCGTCCCTATCAAAGCACCGAGACATTACAGTCTGTTACACGGACTCATCACTATGCCACTGAAAACGGTTATGAAACGACCAAGAACCTGCCTCGAGTCCGCCATATTGAAGTAACAAACTGTTTATCGAAATTCTTTGGCGAAGAAAAGTGTAACGCGTCGGTTTCAAGTTTATACACTCTCGCGTTTATTTGTCTGCATTTTTCGGACTCTGGGCGAAAGAAAAACGCCATTTTGAGGATCAAAATGTCACTTAGATCGTGTATGATTTTCTTTCTTTTTTTTTTATCTTTCACCGAGATTGTCTTAGGTAGATCGAAAGTAAAACGACACCAGCGTATCGACGGGACAACATCCATTTTTAAGGCTCAACTCTTTTGTTTTTAATTATGTCTTTATGAAACTTTCACCGACACCTTCCTCCCTCTTCTCTGATTAAAATGATACCCAACACGATACAATTCGGTCCGTATTTGCCTGTGTAATCCACGCTAAAGTAGAACCTCGCTTATCCGAACTCGTCAAAGGGACTTGAAACTACAGTGTTTACTCTATACACGTCCCAAATGCCTAGCCGATAAAAGTCCCAGAACTATCCCCACTGTTGCGGAATATACCCCGCGAGTATACTTTTCTACGGTCGGCGTGGATCAAAGAATAGTATCTCCTGGCCGATCTATGTCCCTGGCTGGACCCGTGTTTTGGACATGTATCGAGTAAACACCGTACTTGGATAATAGAACAATTATACTAGCTGCAGAACTATACTAAATTTGTACCGATTCATGCAACGAATCCCAAGATTATTATCAAGAATATTTACTCGCGCGACACGTAAATAAAATATTTATATGAAACGCGTATCGATTGAACGACGACGATGGCGTGTACAAACCATTAATATTTTCTTTGTAATCCTGGAAGAACAATTGGATACCTATCTCGAATTTCTACTGGTTTTTCCACAGGGAATGTAATTTTGTTTCCCGACCGTATACATAAGTTAATGATGCATCCCAGGAACGAGAAAAAAGTGTCCGATTAAAGGAACGCGAATAACTTCCGTTCAATTGCTTCCCGAGATCATAACTTCCGGGAACAACGGCGAAGCGTAACGAAAAATTGAAGCTACCTCGTAAATCCCGCTTGGTAGATAGAAGAGATTACGTGCCGGCGAAATTTCGGTATCAAGCCACGTTATGGATCAAATACATCGCGAAATTTACGACAAGCGCGTAAACGAGGCAGAGCGGTAATGCATTTCCCGCGGACCCGCGAAAAACGACGTAAATAATGCATATTATCCGTGCGGTTGTTCGTCAGTCACAGATTTTCATAATCTCGATCGTTTCGCTGTTATTCCACCGTGCTCCATTCGGAGAGTCTGTTTTCGCTGTTGAGGGAGCTGAAATACAGGGTGTTCACGGTATTACTATGCCAGCGTTTTTCTTGGAAATAGTAAATATTAGAGAAAGATGAAAGAAGTAAAAGCAGTAGTGTTATTCGCAACACAATGGCGTATGTAATTTTAATTGTGTTTGTACTATTCAGTTAGATCCGAAGGTGACCTTCAATTTTTCAAATGGAATGCTGTATATTTTTCACAAATATTAACTTTCGGAATTTCTCACGATTTTTTGCACAAAGTTAGATCAATATTACACCCTGCCAAAACGATTAGTTCCAGACCAAAATCTATTAAAGGATTTGGTGTATGCTTCCATAAATAAAAAATATGCAGAAAACAGAGATTTTCGATTAGCCCATATTACTTAATGTTAACAAACATTTTATAAAAATTTTTTTGCCAAATAAGTGTTCACGGTATTACTATGCCAGCGTTTTCCTTGTAAATAGTAAATATTAGAGAAAGATGAAAGAAGTAAAAGCAGTACTGTTATTTGCAACACAATGGCGTATGTAATTTTATTTGTGTTTGTACTATTCAGTTAGATCCGAAGGTGACCTTCAATTTTTGCAAATGGAATGCTGTATATTATTGTATATCACATGAACGCGTGTTTCTAGACGAATTCGACTGTACGGAGACCTTCAAGGTCAGAAATGGAAGAAACATTTTGAATATTTCATACCAACGTGTTTACAAGTATTCCTCATTCATACGAATCAGATGATGTTGTCAG
>CM052136.1:2812878-2830239 GCA_028454255.1 Halictus ligatus | reverse complement strand
AATTACGAATAGTGCTGGCACATACACTTACTCCAGCGTTGTTTGCAAGCTCAGCAGCAATCTTAGGGGCACTAATTTTAGGATTTTTTTTAATTTCACGCACTATAAAACGTTCATCGTGTTAACTAAGTTTTCGAGGTCGACCAGATTTCGCTTTATTTTTATTGGTTTTTCGTTCACCGTATCGATTTATAATTCCTTGTATAGTGCTATGTGGACTATTAATTGTTTTTGCTATTTCTCGCAATGATTTGCACTGATTATGCAGTTGTATAATAATTTTTCTTTCAGTTTCACTTGTTTCCTTACCTTTACGACCCATTTTACCGAATGTTACAAAAATTCACTAATTTTGCAGAAGGTTACCACTAGACTGTGCATCAAAGACTCTGTCTGATTATTTGTCGGGTCCCGCTAAACCATAATATAAACAATCGGATGCCTTTCATGTGCATTCTAGTACCTGTACGAATACTTTTTGCGCGCCAATTTAGAGATACTTCTCATACTTTTCAATTTTTCTCGTTAACGTTAAACTTTTTCAAGTATATTTATATGACAATATGTAGTTAAAATATATAACAATTACAATTATGTTTCGTTTTATAAACATGTGTGCAATTACATAGAGAAATACATGGTTTTYTAAGCCTACAAGAGGTGTACGAATACTTTTTACACTCACTGTATGTCGAAAATATGTTTTGCGTCAGAACGATTGGAAGAGATGTTTAGGTGGCCCTAAATGGAACGCCCTGTACATCCGCCAGTGTACGTTTGAAGCGAATAATAAAATCGGTCGATTCAAAAATTCCTAACTATCAGATCAACACTTCACGATGAATCTTCGTTTGTTCCCTCTCGATACTCTCTTCAAGGCACTCGCGTGAATCGCGACAGATTAAATGAATTTCCTACGGGACAATGTCCTACACGAAAGGACAGACGAATTTTTATATATGCCTGAGGATGAACACGTACTGTTGCCTCGTAGGTGGAGTCTTCGTCGTTCTGTTGTGCGGTCTGGCGTTCGCCGTGTTGATCGCGATTTTCGAATTCTGTTACAATTCGAGAAGAAACACGCCGGCGGAACGGGTGAGTTAACTAAAAAAATCTACAGAAACATAAGTATGATTCGTAACCATTCAGAGATTCTATAGATCTTTCGAACGCGACGGATCGTTCGCGCGACAAATAGATAGACGCTTTTTTCCAGACGAGCGCGACACCACGCACGAAACTTAAAGATTGCATGAGTTTTTGTCGATTTTGTGTTGCATTTGCGTCGGCCGGGGCTTTTGTCAACGCAGCATGAACTCATCTTCCACTGAAGCATGCCGGCAGACCACGAACGCACGAAGCTCGGTCATGAACCAAGGTCCGTTTTTGCGAAACTCATTTTTTGTTCACCTTCGTCGTTAATTTTGCGATTTTTACGTAGAGATTTTTCATTTTTCTGCTACGTTACATCCAGAACCACGCTATACTATCCAAATCAACATGTCGGTATCATTAAAGAATTATTAACAATTTACTGCATTAGAAACTAGTTGTACTATCCGAAATCTGATCAGACATAAACAATAATAATAAGTTAACTGTCATTAGTAATGACAGGTGGTCATTACTTTGAAATGTATATTAATTACAAAAGCTTAAGGTTCTATAAAATTAAATGAATAAAAATTGGCTTTAAAATTTAAATGCCATAGCATTCACGTCATTTTGCATCACTGTGAAAATGAATGCTGTAGCATTCACGTCCGCGAACGTGTTAATACTATTTCTGTAAGTATCGTATAATATACGTATTATAATAAATAGAGTATTTTCAGCTTTTATTACTACGATCACGCTGAAACTGTCGCGTTTCGGTTTAGAGAGCTCCAATATCGACGCCAGCCGGTTCGAGTTCTCTACAAGGGATCTCGCAGTCGGTGCAACAGCAACAACAACAGCAGCAACAAACGCCTGGCCAGCAACCGCAGCAGCAGAACCAGCAACAGGAGTCTCTGTGCTCAGAGATGGCACGAGAACTATGCCGAGCTTTGCGATGCCACGCGTCCTCTCGACGTCGAAGAGCCTGCGAGAAGTGCACCACACACGTGATCGGCTATCCGCCGGATAACCCCACTGCCACCCCCTTAAACGGCATGAGATCCCAGGTATTATACTAATTTACCTGAAATTCGAAACGTTTACAATTTTTTTCTATCTTTCATTCCTCGTGTCGCAAATATAGTCGAGCCATTTAGTGCGAAAATGGTGTCAGAAGCTGTTATTAGACGCGGCTGATTTTTAAAAAAATATTTTCCATATATTCTATAATATATATTCTATAACTTTTCACTTCGTTATGCAATTATTAGTAAGATCGATGAAGACTCTAGCCGTGGTAGATGAGGCAAGGAGTGTCTCAGCAACAGGAGATAGTGAAGAAGGAGAAGTGTACGAGATTGAAAAGGTTTATGTGAGGAAAAGATGAGATGAAGGAATAATGTTTTTCCTACGAAGAGTTCGTTCTCGAGAAAAATGAGTTCGAAGGTTCGTTAGTTTTCTGGTGCCAGCAGTAAGTAGAATGAGTCGGTCGTTTTACAGACGCGCTAACACACGGCGGTCTGGAACTCAAGAATTCAGCCATTCCATTGTTGCAGTTTATTATCGGGAAATGTTAAGAAACCGATTACACCACTAAAACCACACAAACGACACTATCCACACATTACACATGGGGTGTATTCCGATCGTGCGACCTCCACGTGGTGTATTTTGCGTTACTCTAATTCCGAAGATACACTTTTCGTTCAGTATGCGATAAAACGGCTACAAATTTTGTTGGATAGTTTAATTTTTACTGACTTTTTGCTACTTTTTGGCAAGAAACAGTGATGTAATGAACAAAAACTTTGTTAATTTAATATAAACAGATTATTATTAATTTTTTTTGTTTAAAAAATTAATTCTAACTATTTCACATTTTTCTTTATTCTTTATGATATCTCCTTAAACAATTTCATCCAAAACACCAAATAACCGTAACTTCCGCGCGATTAATTCTTGGAAATTCTGAAAGTTGATATTTAAACTTTAATTGCGGCGAAAGGGTCTGCAACAGTCTCAAGATTTTTTACACAAAGTTAGATCAATATTACACCTTGCGAAAACGATTAGTTCCAGATCGAAGCTTTTCAATGGATTTTTTGTATTCGTCCATAAGTAAAAAATGAGAGTAAAGCAAAGAGGCTTCAGGTTAGTTCATATTATTTAATGATAAACAATTTTTTTGAAGATTTTTTTGCCAGTTAATAGTTTAGGCTATTTGTAATAACCCATATGATTCGTAAGTATTCAATTATAGGCGGAGTAATTCCATAATTATCGCACTGAAAACTGATGAATTCCCGGGAGAGAAGAAAAGGTTATTTTACCATGCGTACATCTCCGTAAAAATTTCTTTTTTTAAATAAGACTTTGGCACATTATGCACTCACTATTAGGCTATACAAAAATAATTTGTTTTTTATAAAAATCGAAAATTGATAAAATGGATTTTTGGCCGCCATGGCACCACTGTGCGGCGATCTCGACCCCCCTTTTTCGTGACCAAAATTGTTTTTGAAATTTTTAACATGTATACAACTTACCTACAAAACACAATTTTTATATGTTCGTGACAAGCCCGAATAAAACAATGGCGAAAAACAACTTTTACCATTCTTTTTTTTTTCTTTATAATTCAGACTAAACGCACTATTTGCATCGCTTGGTCCATTTACAAAAATATTATTCTGTTTTCGAGCGTGACCCATCAATTATGAGACTGGCTATATTTCCAGCCGAATAAATAGAGGTAATACAATCATACTAGGAAACATCTTGTTTTTTTTTCAGAGAAGCAGCCTGGGTGTTCCCACGGTCGAACTGCCACCACACATTCACATGCACCATCACGCACCACCACCACCCCATGACTACGACGGATCTTAGCCACGTAATTCACTTGTGCCACCTTGGCTACCACCTTTGGGAGCGTAACAGCGAAGAAAACAGAGGTAGAGAAAGAACGGGAGATGACTAAAAAATCATGAAGCAAGTACAAAGCATATTGAGCGGCACTGGACGACGAGAACAATCGACGACGAAGAAAACAGAGAGAAAATCCGTTTTAATTTTTCTAGAAGTCGACTATAGAACCTCGCCGCGAGTGTCGCGTGTTGCGAGACATCACGAACGTGTTGCACAATTGCTATACAGGCGTTCACTCTTCGGACTATGTCACAGAACTTGCACCGATTATTATCTGCACATCACGATAGAGAACCGATTTTATTGAATCAGGAATGCGACGATAAAATGATATACATTTGATTAACGAGATACAACGTCGTGTTACGATGCTTGGCCAAATTGTCCCGATTTGTGAGGACTTGTTGGTAGACTGCGGATCTTTATGCCTTTACCTTTTATGATCAAAACATTTGGTAAGAACATTTAGTAACAGTGCTGAATGTCGCATGCATAAAAGGAAATAAATCGTGTTAAAGAATTCGAAAATGCTCACGCATTATTTTCCAGTCATTAAAATGACTAAGAACAGAAAAATAAACGTCTATGTAGCGCCTGGATTTTTGCAACTAATGCAGACAAATTCTGAATTCGCATAAAAATCCGCAGCCTCACCTCGTCAATGACCCGAACATGTGCAAACTTGGAGAAGATGAAGAGATAAAGCGTATTGAATCAAATTTGATTTTGAGTCGCTGTATTTTGCAATTTGTGGTTTTGAAATTTAATAAAGATCTGGGACCTGAGCATGGCTAGGTACAACGAGTTCTAGTTGAGAAAATTGGCATAAATGCTGCTCTTCGGGACGTGCTAATTTCACGGATTAGTTGTGTCGCATTCCATCAGAGCATTCCGTCACTCGTGCTACACTGTTTCTGCAGTTTCTTATTTCTGTCCAGTAGAGACATGGTGGATCCATTCGAGGCAGAAGCTAGCATGATCTCGAGGAAATTGTACTTTCATCAATCCTCTTAATTATTAAACATAATATTGATTTTTCTAGTAGAAACACTGCAATTCAAGTAAACGAATGTTGTAAGAAAAAACTGACTGTGTCTGTTGAAATCTTTCCCAGAAATTTGTTTCAGAATCTAAAATCAGAAGGATAGACGGTACAAATGTAATTGTCAGACGAACAAAGATTTGAGGAGGTTTGGAAATTCTCCAGAACGACAGAATTAATTTTACAATTGACCTTCCATGATGATCTCGGTTTACTTCAAGAGACATTATCCTCGAGCATCTGTTAGCCAGCGATCATTGTCTCAGCTTGCGCAACTAGGGTTCAAACAGGTGATTAGGAGATTTCGGGTGCGAGTTCTCCCACGAAATCGAGATAAAATCGGCGAGTCTACAACCACACTATTTGCGTCCACACAAATACACACACACACACGCCCACGGAACACTAACTAAAGAGACACCCTGTGTAAATACCGCGGCGGTATGCGCGAAAGTAGAAACGATTCGAAGTATTTTAACTAAACGCGAGGCAAGCGACTAAGTGTTTAGCGTTAAACGAGTACAACCAAGTAGACGTTTGGTGTCATTTAACGTATGTATTCGCAGATAGACGGTGAATAAATTTAAGACATGAAAATCGATGTCTCTGTCTGTTCCCTTCCCATCCTCTTAGCAAAATGTGAGAGTGGTGCATGCAATAAATGTGATAAATGCATTTGTGATCAGTAGGCTGCGTATTTTATGCAATTATAACAAAACTGAGTAGATAAAGCTTTAAACAGTGCAAAAAGTAAAAGAATTGAAAAGTGGGGATACATATATGACCTTTTAAAATAATTATACAAAGTGACTCCTATTCCTTGCAACAGAAGCAGATAATTTTTAAGGGCTAGGGTGAGTCACGTGACTTTTCAAGATTCGGTGGTCGGTATCTGCCGTACAGTTTCCTTTACAGAAATGGTATTACCTACAAATGTGTAGCTGACTGATGAATACGAGATGGAACTATCGTCGTATTCTATTATGAATCAGAAAGGGAACTCGATTGACGTTGCAACACAAGAGGGGTTTGACGAGGAAGCTAGATTTTACGGCGTTGTCAGCTGTTAAAAGGACAATGTTGCCGCATCATCTATATAATAAAAATCAAATGCTGTTCGTTGGTCATGACATTACGTGAGAACGGCTGGACCGATTTGGCTCATTTTTTTTTAATGTTCGTTGTAGTCCGAATCAGGTTCTTACGCAAAGAAAGTTAGGAAAAGTTGGCCGGAAATTGGAAAATTCGTGAAAAAATGAGACTACTCATACCGCGACCGCCGCCAGAGGGCCACGACGGCATCACCTTGCGCGGGCGGTATTAACATGCATAGCGGAAGTGGATTTTGACCTTATGTTAGCAATTCCTCAACATATCCATGCTGTTGCCCTCTGTGGTACTATGGTACTCTGTTGGTTACCGACAAAATTTCAATATTAATTTTCTATTTATTTTTTACCCAGTTGTACTCTGTTAGTTTCCGACCAAAAATAATAAATATTAATTTTATTCTTATTTTTATTTTTACAGCATATCATTTTTATTATATAAAGATTTGACCCAACATATTGTGTAGCAATCGACCAAATTTGTTTTGAATTAACAAAATTTTATAATCGCATTACAATGCCGCCGATAAGACGGAGCAATTTAGGTCGCAGAACTCGCAATGTTACTGTTTATGCCCGTGGTAGATCCTAAATGATCTGTCGGGCTTGTGATGTGTTCGCACTGCGAGGTGCCCGCTAATTAAACTATTACTCGCCCGAAGGACCACGTCCACCGTGTTGGAAGACAAAGTAACGAATGCAACGATTTTTCTAACGAACTATATTTCAAACTACAGGGTGAGAAGGCCCGTAGGAGAGTCGAGTCACGGCCGAAACTATCTAAACTAGGTGACTTCTAAACTATTCGACTTCCTAGAGCGATCTGTCTGGGAGAACGCGAGTTACAAACAATCTAACCTCGGTTCTCCCCACTATTCTAAGCTGCAATTGTAACTATGGAGGGTTGGTGGGAGGATCTAGGGGCTGGGTGCTTGAAACAGGCCCAGGCCTCGTCAAGAGCAGACATGCTTGGAGACAGAACCCAACGGTTTGTCCAGCATCTGTAAACCATCAAAAAACTGCAGTTTTCAAGCACCCGGACGCGCGGAGCCCAAGGGACGAACGGCTTCGAGTGCTTTATGGCAAGGGACTGCATTGACGGGACCCAGGCACGGACGCTAAAACTATCAAACCAAGTGGCAATGACAGCCCCATCGCCGTAGCCAAAACTACGAAAAGTCACGTACTGGGTCTGCTGCAGAATGTCAAGACCCCTGCCATACACCGTCGCCCAGCGCGAGCCCCTACAGTTACAAAGCAAGCGAATATTAGATCTAATCGAACTGTAGATCAACGCGAAGAGCGACGTGAAATTGAACGGAATAGATTGTCCCAAACACGTTCAGCAACGTACACCAGAAGAACGAGAAAATAGAAACGAAGATGATATGCATATCGAATGAGACATCATCGATCAGTAGAAACCAATCGCGCGACAATGAATTCGAATAATCGTGCAAGAAAACAAAAAATTGTTGCGTTGAATACTCATCGAGCTGCATTCCGTTATGACATGACAATTGATTACAGTGCAGAAAAATCCGTTGCTATTGAAACCATGAGTGTGGTGGTGTGCCCACATTGTAAGGCATTGAGATACAAAAATGAAACACCTGGATTGTGTTGCGCAAGTGGCAAAGTCAAATTGGCGCCATTGGTCCCGCCGCCAGAGCCATTGCGCTCATTAGTTTCTGGAACAGGAACAGATTCCACACATTTCCTGACACAAATCCAGAAATACAATAGTTGCTTCCAAAAGACTTCATTTGACCCAACAAATATGGTTCAGGACAATTTCATGCCCACTTTCAAGATTCAAGGTCAAATATATCATTCCAGCAAGTTCGCTTCTGCCATCGCTGGATGCAGACTATAAATTTCTGCAGATTTATTTCATGGGAAATTTACCACAAGAAGTAGATCAGCGTTGTGCACACAGCAGTTCGGTGAAAAGACCAATTGTGGAACAACTATTTTTTTTCATCAACACAATGAATTGATTGCATTGTTTAAAACCGCGCTGGACCGCATGCCATGCCATCTGATAATCACAAAATTGTAATCAGAGCCGATAAGACGCCTGCGGGAGAACACGCAAGACGTTTCAATGCGCCAACAATTGATGATGTTGTCATTGTCGTCGTTGGTGAAAATTTCGAATCCCGTGATATCGTTTTACATCGTTCTACAACTTTTCCAATTTTTTTCGTCAAACGCTCATCAAATACGAACATTGTTTTCGACGATATCGCAACATGCTTCCCATCAAAACCGATTGATTTGTGGACCAAATACAAAGATAACTTCACAACGAGACATTGATATTAATTGCTAAAGTCAAGTCGTTCAAAAGTTGTAATGTCATTGGTGCGCGCATTGTGCGCCACCCGCAAGGGCAACCCGCCCGGAGGGCCTGGCTGCGAGTAGCTAGTTGTAAATAATTGTATTAAACGATCATTTGAATATTCGTTGACTTGTTTAAAAATCTTCTTAATTTTTTAAACTTTCTATACGAATATAACACGAATATATATGTAAATGTACAGAAGAAAAGTATAGGTTTAAAAATTATGTCTTTTATATATTGTTAACAAATGGTAACACATCAATACAACTGATTTGAATTTTAATACGAAGAGTATTATTTTCCGACGTGGAAATGAAAGGTATAAACAATCACTGCATGATAATTGTTTCAATGTAGACAGCAAACAAAAAATACCTGATCGTAAAATTCGAAGGCTTCCGATAAATCTTCGAATAACTTTTGCCAACTCGAATAAATGGCGACAAGGTCCGACGAGCTCTGAACTTCAATGACCCAGCGACTCACAAACGGCATACAATGTAAGCAGATACAGAATCGCGCACGAATGAAAGTTTAAACTTTTAGATTTTTCAATATACCTTCATGACATTGTTACGAGTGAATTGATGGGATTTTCCTGATGAAAATGAGTTCAAATTCGAGTTTAATCGAACAATTTTCATTGATACGTAATATTACGATAAAAATTAGAATCTCATTAAAGATAGTCCAAATGATATCGTGTTTGGACTCATTTTCATCGGAATAAGCTCTACAACTTATTTGCATTAACAATATTATTCTGATTAAAAATATAAAAGTTTAAATTGCCAGTAATGCTCGATTCTCCGTCTGTTTACATTGTAGGCTGTTGGTCGGTCGCTGATCTTTGACGTTCCGACCTTGAAGAGCCGCGAAATATGGGTGTGAAACAACACCAATCCAATTGCAAAACTTCTTTATTTTTCATTATTTCTTTATGTAACTTGCACCGACTAATTCGTGACATTCTTCTGATTAAAATGACACTAAACACGGTACAAATTGGATCGTATCTAGTATTTTTATCCGTAGATTTATCCGAATGCCTCGAATAAATCTTCGGATAACTTTTTGCGTAAAAATTCGCAGTCAAGTGATCAAAGATCATTTTCATATTCTTGCAACGGAATTGCTTTTTTGCAAAAGTTTGATCAAGTACCAATCGCTAATATAAAACCTCACTCGAGTAATTCCACTACTATTGGTCAACGTTGCGTTTTCACTGGGTCGACGACATAACAGTAAAATATGAGAAAGATGTGCTCATCATCTGCAAAATGAAAGGTTATAGTTTTGTTTCTGACCTGATCCGAGAATTGTTACTCTGTTAACTGGATGCTGTTAGTTACCATCGAGAAACCCTCGTAACCCAAATCGTACAAACCACCCAGATTACAGCGCATTTCTTTCACAGTTCTCATTAGCATGAATAATAATATTTTCTGTGATCGTAACGGAATACAGTACCATGCCGAACTGCATCTGTTTTTATAGAAACAGTGATTTTTCATTACTTTTTGCCATATTAAAAATGAAATATCGTTTAATCGTTCAGACTCACATTGTATTGAAAATGTGCTTGCTGGTGTCAATCACTCTCTGCCCACTTAAATTGTTCAAATACATGATCAAAAAGTGTAATAGAACATCGTTGAACGAAAAGAAAAGATTCGAGAAGTCTTGCAAGTTCTGAACTGCCAAAAGAAGCTTCGCATACATACAAATAGAAATTGTTTCATTACGTTTTATTGAATAGACGTACTTTAACACCGATTAATTTATGAATATTTCCTGTGATGCTTACACGGTACAAGGTCACAGCGAACGAAATAACAACTGCGAGAATCGCAACTAAATACGTCATAGATATGTTGCTCAGCAAATGTTCGAGCGTACTATATTCATGAATTTGCAATGTTTGTGTTGTTAGCGTTTACCATCGATAGTTGCATGATGGAAAACATATAAAAGTTGTAATAAAAAATGCGATGAAATAAACACCGATGTTGTTGCTAAATCTCAACAAAGATACCAACTTGTACGCTCGTTTGTGTAGTTCCACAACTGGCTGTACTTGTATTACCTGTGGTGTAGTTGAGTGTAACGTATTGTTGATTGCTATCTCCATTCGGTAACTGAAAACAATTAAAATACACTCAAACCTTTTACAACACGGTACACGGACCACACGATCTTAGTATAACACGGTGTTTGGCAACGAAGCGTGTGCTCCACCACCCACTAAAAAAGGAGAAACGCTACGATTATGGCTATAGCTATGCTAAACTCTGTATACTTCCTTAGGTCCTAGAGGACTTACATAACCTAGGTAGACCTCTGTAGACCCCCCTTACAACCTATAAGGGGGCACATATGGACCCTCCGCCCACCTCCTCTAACCCGCCCAGGCATAGAGAAACCCTTATTAATCATTCTAAGACCTAGAAAGGCCTCTATGGACCCTGCCTATAATTGAGCCTTCCTCTTCCCCTGGAAGCCTATTAGTTCAAGTCTAGGCAGTTGTCATTCGGTCGGGAGTAACTCCTGTTGAGCTTCCATCTGGGATTGCGCCTCCAAACATGAAAATGATTTGGTTTTGCAACCATATAATAGCAATTTAGAACAATATTAATACTCTCAAGAGAAAATAAATGTCCGTGGTGACGCTCTCCAGTGGGAAATTACTGATGCTCATACAAGAGTGTCTGGCCTAAATTCACCCTTAAAATCCTCAAAATCCACCCTTAGCTCCTGAGCAGGTCATAAGCACCCTCCAGGAACACCTCCAAACCGTTCTCATAGAGTGCAGAGTTGTGTTCGCATGTAAATTTATAAATGAAGCATATGCACTTGAGGATAATGATCATTCCTTTGAGATTCATATGCTTCAAGTGAAAATGAGATTGCTAAACATAAGTTTAGAGAAATTGTTCCAAGATACCTGGCTATGTCAAGCAGTCCACACAGATAGGCAGCAACCACAGCGACTGCCGATTCCGTACTTGCTATCGATAGGAGACCGAACGCGTTAGTCCATACGAAAAATATGCTAACACAATCAGTTTGCCGGCTCATCTCAGGGTAGAAGAATCCGAATATGTGTAGATATTGCAGTTGAGTATTAGAGTGTAATATTGTAGGAAGCAGTAGTACCGCACAAAAGTATGCAACTAGTATAGTTATTAGGCCTGGAATTCAGAACAGTGTCTTTTTGGCATAATTCGCACAAAGTTTTTTGACACGGTTTTATCAATTGGTCTCTATGATAGATGTATTATAGAGAACAAGGCAAAAATATTCATTCTCAAACATATCAAATTTTATAAAACTCTGTTGAGTATCATTACCTAGATATGCTAGAATCACGCGTCTCGCCACTATCATTTGCCTAGCGAATATATCCAATTCAACAGGATCTGTCGTCGCGCTATAATCGCTTGAAAAACTATCGAATATAGTTCTTACCTAGAGAATAGGAAAGCCATATAGGAAAACATATAAGGAAACGTTAAGATTACGCAAGTTGTGTTTGTTTAACGAGTATAATAACAAAAAAACTTACTACTGAACGGTTGATGGTAAAACCAACGTACCGCAGAAAATACAGTGTGATTGGTATAGAGAAAGATAACATCATTAGTATATTGTTCAATGACATTTCTACCCATTTTATCGTCGATATCTGAAGATTATTTCATTTGTTTTAAACAAATAACTGGGATATTAGTACATGTTAATACTTAATATTACATGAAGCGGAGGCAAACGGTGCTGGCTAACTTAGTACAAGCTAAAAATGGCAACATTGTATCGATAAAACCGGCAAAGCTGTAATATCCAGCTGGTAACTTACTTTCTATGTTGCAGTCTTAAAATGTTCGCTAACTGACGCTCTATTTGGGTAGATGGCGCTAGAAAACTATGTAAAAATGGTAGGAGTGTAATATATTTCTCCAAATAAAAGACGTGTTATCTCTTTCAGTATTTATTTCAATCTGTTGCAGTCTGTTATGTCAATAATTTTGTTGGTAGGAAACCAAATACAAAATAAATGATAACGACTAAATATAAATAAATTAATCGATACAGAAATCTACATTATCTACAACCGCCACAATTTAGAAGAAATTGCGATAAAGGACAACTTGAAACTTATCCTGGACTAAAAGAAAAAAAAAAGGAAACAAGATTTATAGAGTTCAATATTTAGACAATATTGTCAAAACTCAGAGGGGAGTGATGTGGCGGTTGTAGATACTGTAGATTTCTGTATCGATTAATTTGTTTATATTTAGCCGTTAACATTTATTTTGTTTTTGGTTTCCTACCAACAAAATTATTGACATAACAAACTGCAACAGATTAAAATAAATACTGAAAGAGATAACACGTCATTTATTTGGAGAAATATATTACACTCCTACATGTACTGTGTTTTAGCAGAGGAGAAATGAGAGTGCTCACGATCGGAATTTTAGTGTCCCGGGTATAATGCTGCAACCCTAGTCTAATTTTTAGCCTGGACCAGAACCTGCATCATCTTGCCTGCATCATTAGCAGCGAATTCCAAATAATGCCAGAGTGGATGCTGATTCAGTCTAAAAGATGATGCAGGTTCTAATACAGGTTAAAAAGTTGATGCAGGTTCTGTTCCAGGCTAAAAAGTTGATGCAGGTTCTGTTCCAGGCTAAGAAGATGATGTAGATTCTGTTCCAGGCAAAAAGATGATGCAGGAAAAGTGTTGACAGTAAAACGCCGAGCGTGATCACTCTCATTTCCTCTCTAGTTTTAGCAACTCTGGTATTTCGGAAACCCTTCAATTTAAGGTAAGATTATTTTATTTGGGAAGAGTTCCTCGTTACCGATAACTGATTAATTTTGGGTTTGTTTAATGACATTGTTAAAACCTGGGCAATATCGATATACAATATTTTATTCATCTAAAACAACACCAATCGCTTTCACATAATGAAACATATTTTATTCCAAAAACATAGCGAAGTCTTAACACAGACGAGGTATAGGATAGACCTATCATCCGATGTATTTTCGTGGCTAACTTTTGTGGGACACGTAATCCCATTACCATTTTCGTGTCACATCCTGTATTACCAAGTGGAACTAAAATCTGCTGACAGCGTCGTTAGTGGCAGAAATTAAAATTAAAAATAGCTATCTCTGGTCTGTGCTCTGGTATAGTCACTGCAGTCTCGCGAATACAATAGAATATTTTTTTCTAAAATGCTTCAACGATTTCAAATACTAATCTCGATTATGATTAATTAAACTTTGTGATGGGTATGAATAATAAATTAATGAAACTGTACGTACAATAAAGAATATGTTTAACAGCAAAATTCGATATATTGTAAACAGCCAAATATTAATATGTACTCTATAAGCATGTGCAGGCTGCCCGATATTCGGGTTCGGGTCGGGTCGGAGAAAATTGGGCGGGCTCGATTCGGGCGCGCGATACTTCATGACACATCTGGCGGCCCGAGCGTTTCGGGCTACCGGAGAGTTTTGGGCTTCTATTGAGAATTTACTGTATTGCCATTTTCGTGTTGCGTTCCACATAAGTTCCTATACTACATTTACTTCATAATTAAATTGTGGCAATATCTCGAATGGTTTGAAAATCATTTGCTGATTGAAACGAGCTTAAACACGGCACATATTTAATAATAATCAAATCTTGATTACCTGTATCGCTAAAAGGCAGATATAAAACACTGGAAGTATAACTCTTTGAATTTTTCCTAGCCGAGATTCATCGTAGGGCCAGAGCGCAGTAAAGCACAACATAGAAGAGTAAAGAGTGAAATTCTTCCGAAACACCTCCATCTCGTTGAATGTTGAAAAATGACTGCGCGGGAAGTTTGTGATAACGCGCAACTACACCTCGGTCGCATAAATTTTCCACGCGGTCCCACTTCCGCTAGAAAATCGTGCAAATTACGTACTTCCGTCCAGTATCGATTGATACCAGTACCCTTATTGAGGTAGCCTCAAAAATTAATGGAATTCTTCATTGAGGGCTTCCTGACTCTTTTTCTTTCCTATTAAAAAACAACCAGCAAAACTGACTTCTTTACTTTTAACAACTGTGCATATCCTTCAGTTTTGACATGGAAATCGTGAGAGCTGTGTACACTTACAACTGCAGTGAGACTAACCAGATGAGTATGTGAGTATTATTTTTGTATATATAATTTATTTCAAACTGTACATCGCACAATTATCTATTTCCTTCTCTTGTGATTTATCTTGGGGAAATGTACTGTTGCTTTAAAGTGATTGTTGCAGGCACAAATTCGATTTGTCCTAACGATGATTGCACAAATTGATAATCACAAAGTGAAAAGATAAAATTATTTCTTTATTTTCATTTGTCTTGTGCTACAAAAAGGTACGTATTTCAGACGTTCATAAATGTTAAATAAAATAAAGTCAAATGTCTCGTATGAACTATGAAATGGGTCACACAAATAGGAAGTGGGAGGGAAAACACAACTTACGAGAGAAACGTGGAATTGACATAAAAAGCGAATGAAGGAAATTAGTCTCAAAGTACGCTTATCACTTTTAATTAATTTTTTATCACTATTTATTATTAAATTAAAATTAAATATTAAAATTAAATATTAAAATTAAACGTTAAAATTAAACATTAGAATTAAACTTTACAGTTGAAATTAAAATTAAAATTAAACATTAAAATTTTTTACTGATCCGTTTGTTGCGATCGGCTGCCCTCGTAAGCCACATTTGTATCGACGCACAATGTACCAAAGAAAGACAGTTAAAAAAATTTGTTGATGAAAATACGTAAGTTAAAAAAATTAAGTACTTATTACTAGTACTTACTAGAAAATATAATTATGGACAATATATATCTAATTTATACTACCTTACAGCTACACACAGTCTGCAGAAAGTGCCAGTAGTAATGACAGCGATACAGATGAAGTGCTTCATTTTTCGTAAGTAACTCAAGATGTTCAAATACTTCATTATTATTATTTTTATTGTGGTTTGTATATGAGAATACGATACATCTTCAAACTAGTGTGTTATCAAATCATTTCAATTAAAAAATGATTTCATTAGTTTTTGTCACAAAAATCTATTTGTTGCAAAACCCTGAGGACGTAGACAAATTTTGAGACCAGATTTGAAATCAGCGTGGAAAGATCTATGCAAAATGATGTATAGCATGTTCAAAAAAAATTTTCCGGGCGTGGTAATGGAAAAACCACAATTTTCTTGATATTGTGCAAGTTTAACGAATTTTCTCAAAGTTAAAAAACGTTTGTACCATAATCTCCCTATTTTTCCCATATTCTACAAAGTTTTAGCTTCAATTTAAAAAAATATATCATTGCTCTACCTCATTTCTATCGAAAGTTCTTTGATTTTGAATCGGATTTTGTCCAAATTGCCCACTGGACGACGCCTCGGCGTCCTTGCGATTTCGAGGCGCAAGGTCAGACTACATAGTCTGAAAATGAAAAAATTGAGGATATAGCCTCAAGTGTCTCCCTTACGGACCTGTTTGTAAAAAAGCGGATACTTTAAAATTGACGCAATTAAAATTATTTGAAGTGAACGCTGCATCGCGCTACACAGCCTCGCATGGTTGGCGTTCGGTAGAAGCAGCTCCTGGAAGGTGATAGGTGCACGGTGGGCCTAACGCCTCCCGGGCGCTGTTTCTAGCTTCTACCGTGCGCCATCCGTGCGACACTTGAAACCATTTTAATTTTGCCATTTTTAAAGTGTTACCATTCTTGAGAAATCTACCATTAGGTCAGCCTATTCCCACCTTAGCTGCGCCCTTTGTTTTGGCTTCGATGTCACCCGCTACATAGTATGTGTGACCGCTGTAGTCAATATTCGGATTGCAGCCGAAAATGCGTGTTTAACGAGGCCTGCCGCTTCTGATCCAATCAGCCACGAATTCGTACCTCTACTCTGTCGAACGAGAAGAGGCAGTGAAGTATCAGCGTGCGTCCTTTGCTAATTATCTTGGAAGGATAATAACTTCAACTCTGTCCCACTCGACTGGCTATGTTTACGTCTACTGCCTCGTCTCATTGGACAAGATATAGATACGTTATCGCATTTCTGCCACGGAAACTTCCATCTAACCATTTTTAGGTCATTACGGACAAGAATTCAGAAGTTTTACATATACATACATTTTTTTGCTATCGACCCTTACTTCAGAATGTCTAAAGAATATCCAGCAATTTTATGAACCTACACTAATGAATAGTACAATACATAGTTTTGCGGCTCCGCGAATTACAAAACGAAATTTCAAAGAGAAAGAAGAAGAAACGTAAAATACAGCCATATTTATTCAAATTTTTCACACTTGAGCCAGCGGTAAAATTTGCAAAATAAAGATATTTCTAGTATTTTTTTAATTAAGAAACAAATTCGCGAAGGAAAAAATAAATTATTTGAGTACAGCAGTATTTTGTGATAATGATAAAAAAAAGAAAATGTTTCCAACTTTAAAAATAACTGTGTTATAAATGGTGTTTTGAAGGCAGTTTTCGTAAAGCTCGTCCAAAATGGCAAACTTTGATGATCTGTATCGTTCAAACAATTTCGAAGATAAACCCGGCTCAACCCCCGCGTCCCACTTTCTCTTGGACTACAACATACTTCAATGTCATAAAAATTCGAGAAATAGTCCCCGAAAAAATGATCGAATTTACATGGAATGACCCCCTCTAATGTGGATATTTCCTTAAAAAAAAAATAACAACTATTCTCGTTTTTACAATATTCAGTAACGAGCAAAACTGAGTCTACACTAGTTG
>CM052136.1:2775135-2812378 GCA_028454255.1 Halictus ligatus | reverse complement strand
TAGTGGTATATGATTGGGTGTTTGTAATTGTCTTGTATGAGTCCATTACTGTCGAAGTGGATGAATGATTCTGGGGGTGTATATCCTGTGTGTCTGGTTGATTCGTGGTATTGTGGGTGGGGGTAAGCTGATGGGTATATTTGACTGTTTTCTTGAATATTGGGAACGTTCACCCAATAGTTGCGAATGAGTTTTAGTGTAAATATGTCTATTCTTGGTATTTTAGCCATTTCGTAGAGTCTATGGTTACTGTACAGTTTCGTGTAATTGGATTCCGGAGTTCTGTATTTATTGAGGCATGCTCTTATGCATTTTCGTTCGAGAAGCCTGAGTTTTTCCATGGTGCTTGCGCTTATGTTATACCATATTGGTGCACCGTATGCCAATATCGGCCGTACTAGAAGCTTGTTTCATAAAATTTTGACGTTCGTATTTAGGTCCTTACAGTAGAATAATCTCTTATTTGCTAGGAAGGCTTTCTGAGCTTTATCTATTTGTATGTCTATGTGGTTATTGTAACTTAATTTAAAGTCTAAGTGTACTCCTAAGTAGCGAACCACGTTTCTGTGGGGAAGTTTTACTGATGTATTATTGGAGTCATGCAAGTGAAAGTCTTTGGAGTATTTTCTGACGTCATAATTGGCATCGGAGATTCTGGAGATATAAGGTCGGAAGAGTATTGTTTCGCATTTGTTGACGTTAATTTTGAGTTTCCATGTATGAAAATAGTCTTGTATTTTAGTAAATGTTTCCTGTAACTGCTTTTATATTGTCGAGGGCTTGTTGTTGTTAATGTATATTAGTAGATCGTCTGCAAAGGCTATTGCTTTCTTGTATGGTTCGGTATTTAGGCCGAACATTTGTAAGAGGTCGCTTATGTATATACTGAACAGGATTGAGGAATTGACCGTGCCTTGTTGCAGGCCGCTTTTTATTACAAATAAAAATTAAGGAAATTAAGGAAATTAAGTCCGTTTGTCTTCTGATTTTTCAGGTACGATAAAATTTCTTCCGGCTCGAAGTCGCCGTCTAGGTTTTTCAGCAAAACTATTTTACATTTCTCATTTTTTGGGATATGTGTGAAGAATTTAAAGTTATTATTTTTCAATGAGATACATATTTTTTTGTATTCAACTATGTTGTACGTTTTGAGTATGTGTTTATTGCTGCCAATATTTTTTATTGTAAAGTTATCCGTTATACCTGCATTTTTAATTGTGGTGATGACGGATTTAGCAGCATGGTGGGTAATTGTAATGGGGGGTGGCTTGGCACTGTCCGGCGTGTACCTGGGATTTTCCGGTGAAGTTGGAGGGTTGAGTCGTGTCCGTCTTCTTCGCTGCGTCTGGGGTGTCCTCGCTTATTCTGGGTCTTTTTTGACCTGCAATTACTGCGTCCTTCCGCTTTTTTTGGGCGACCGTTTCGCTCAATGGGGGGTAAGGTTACTTTACCTTCGTTTCTCTTGCTGTGTTTTGAACGCTCTTCTTCGAGTTGTTTAGATAGTCTTTCTATCGTTCTGTTAAGGTTTTCGATGATTTTCATGAGATCATCTTGCCTTTTGGGGTCCATGCTGCTGTTGCTTGCCTTGATTTCGCTGGATTCCTTCTTTGGGGTCTGTGTGAAATTTGATGCGGGGTTGATTCGCTTAGTGTTTCTATTATTTTTCGGCAACTGCTTGATGAGATGTGCCGTTTGTGGGTTGTCTAGGCAGCTGGATGTATCGTTGCATTGTGCTATTTTTTCAGAGCGTTCTTGATTTGTATGTTGGCCTTTGTTGGTAGGTAACTTATTGTGTTTGTTTCATCGGTTCCATCCTGGTCCGGGTGGCTGAAACTTGTTTTTGCGGGGGCGTCCGCCCCTCTTTGGTCGGCGTTAACGCTTTCAATTTCTTTTAATCTTTGATCACTTTTTTAAAAATATTTTATAACAATTTCACTTGTTTATTCCAGCTTGTGCACACCACACTTTGTCCTACCCCGACGAAGGTTCAAGGGATACTGCGGATACTGGACGCTTACTTAATTTTACTATTTGTATAACTAGGTTGTCTTTTTGGGTACTTTGGTTTCGGTGGAACAATTGCGTATCTTAATTTAGTTTATGCCTAATATATTTTATGTGCATATTTACACGCTTGCATACCTATACGCACATACATACATACATACATATATCTATTAATATACTCTACATACAACGCGATCCGCACATACAAATAAAATTAAAATGAAGATGAGTGGCGTAGCTTGTTGACTATATCGCTTTAATTGTTGCTAGGGTGAGGCACGGTTCAAAAGGTAGTTGTTTGTCCACCTTGTCTGCCACCACTTCCGCTGTTTACGTAATTATTAAATATTACCGTGCAGAAGGAAATGTACCGGAGGAGTAGCCCATTTAATGATGTGTTTGGTATATTATCGAAGCTGGATGATTTTTTATTGTTTAGATGTTTGAATGTATCTCATAATTCTAGATAGGAGGTGAAAACATTTTTTATAACTATGTTTGTGTTCGGGTTTGATGCAGTATTTTCGTCATGCAATGTGCACACGGTTTTGTTATTATACGTACATTTTCGTCAAGTTCAGTTGGTATTTTTTGTACTTTCTGTTGAATTATGTTTGTTACTTCATATTTACCCATGTGTGAGCGCCTTCAGAATGTGGGATACTAACCACTATCAAGAAGGGGATGACGTTCATTGTTTTTTAAAGAGTAGATAAAATTATTATTAACTTTCACACGTTATTTACGTCACCAATACCCCTTTGAATAATTTAAACTTCATATTTCTATCATTTTTACTGTTTTATAAAAGTTCTACGTTGTTAGAATGCATAAATGATCCTGAAAGTAAGAAAATTACGATCAGTTGCATTCCCGACTTCGAAGAGCAAACTCCGTTTTGTAAGCACAGCGACATTTACATGCTTTCGATTATTATTCTCATTGTCCTAACATTGTAAACTACATTTACAAATTTTACAATGTTCTATTGAAATAATTGTTTTATTTGTTCATAAAAATCTTCATATGCTTCATTTACAATCTAAATACACACGATCATCATCACATAACCGTCAATATGGCTCACTCAGAATAATAAAAATTCACCCAAAATTTATAGAAAAGATTATTTTTGCACTAGTTTCAGTTATTATATCAACGATTTCCAATATTAATTTTTGATCTTCAACTTGGGGTGTCCTATTTATAAATCATGTTTCTTAACATCTTCGAAGACAGCTTTCACAGTGCTTGCCCTTGGGAGTAAACATGTTTGAGCCAGAGCCGTCATAGTTGACGTCAATTTCACTAATCCTACTGTTCTTATTAGATGAGCTTGATGGGTTGTTCTTGTTTTACCAATGTACATACTGTGTTGTTGCAACTGCAGCTCTAAAGGCTCACTGTAGATAATTGTAAATTAGAAAGTCATTCCATGGTCTCGCCATGTTCAATACACGCAGTTTACCTTAATTTAAGTTTAAGAACACCACCTATGTATATGAAATCTTTATAAAGCCTTACGAGAAATACAGCACTGCTATTATAAAAGATACTTTTGCTTTCGAGATTGGCTACTCTTTCCCAAACTTTTAATAAATAACCCGTGGCTAAACCCTCGAGAAAGATATAATATTTGTTGCAAGAATCGATTGCGAAACCAGTTAAAATATCTTTGGATGTTTCTTCTATCTGTATCGGAAATTTGTTTATTAGCCATATCTTTTAATAACACTATGCAACAAATTCTAACTTTCTTTGAGACTTGAACAAGCATTTAAAAATGCAAATAGTTGTATAATGTAATTACTTCTGATGGAACAAGATCAGGTAGATACTTTACCTCTAAATCAGTATCCTCGCAATCCTCAATGTTAGAAGTCAATGTACAATTGTGAGAAAATACATCTGCAAGGATGCTATCAGCTAACGGATAGTCCTCTAGTATTAAAAAGATTCTATTAAATGAACGAATGCGTTTAAGAACCACATCATGAATGATCCTTAGATCATGTGCTGAGCGAACTTTAATCTTTATAACAGTTCCAAACGTTGTCAGAATGTCATGGGTAAAGGGAGAATTGTTTAGAGAATTGTCATCACTGCAATCATTCATGTTAATAGGTTGACACAGACTTCCTATTAATCTGACTTCCCATAATCCTCTCAAAAGATCAGATATATCGAACGATGCAAAGCCAAGCAAGACATCTTCTTTTTTAAGTGTAAATGATTCCTTTAATTGCGCTTTTGGTATTGAAGTTAGAAAATTGGCAGTATTTTCACTTTTCACGCCCATTACCTAATTTATATACCTCTAATTAAGCATTTAATGACGATTAATGTTTTCCACTTAATACAATTATGAAAAAAGATAAATGTCTATGTAGCTCCTATTTACAATGAATTTTTATTTGGATTAATTGCAAGATACAGGAGCCACATAGACATTTAGTTCTCTTTTTGATCATTTTAAGGAGTTGAAATTAATGCAAAAGTGTCTTTAAATGTGTTTACTGTTTTGCATTTGAAATGCATAAAATCTGCAGCCTACTAATCATAATCAATAAATATATTCATTACTTGAAACGTAAGAAACTTTGTTCCCAGAAAGCTAATTAGTTCCTCTGCTTGAAATTCTTCGTTCATAAAAGATTGCATGAACTCAAAGTATATTATTTTAGTAGGAGCATAGTATGGTGTGATGATTGTTCTATCAATAAAATCAGCTTTTACATAAAGGTAATGAAAGCCATTCCGGATTGCTATGTCATCAGGAAAATTGGACATTTGCTCCAACTTGATACATATATTATTCAATATTCTTCGTAATTTATTGTTAAATAAAATCTTATCACATTGTGTGTAAATAAAGATAGATGAAATGCTTGGTATCTGTGATGTACCAGCACAAGTGATTGTACCCATATCTAAAAACGAGTTTGTTTATCAAATACGATAAAATCATTACGTTATCGAATATTTTGATTACCAGAGAACAGGTTCCCTGCTGTTACAGACATCTTTTGTACAATCATCTCTTGTTTCTTTGAGTGTTTTAATTTTTTTGTTTTTGAAGTTACTTCAGTAGAAGTAAGATCAGTAGAAGAAACTAATTCAATTATCAAAGGTTCAGAGGGAAACCTCTTTTTCTTTACCATTTTCCAAAATTTATGTTGATGTCTGCTGTCTAATAATATTTACATAACAGTGTAGGGTTATATGTTTTTTTTTTTCATAAAACAATGACTGTTTAAATACAATACTAGACCTGGTATTACATCAAGGTAGGATGTGATGCTGAATTCATCCATTTCATATTGGACTATTGTTGGTTCCGGTTTGGATTTAGTGTTATCCTTCCATTCAGAAGGATATAATTCCAGAAAGTCACTACTTTCAACATTAATTGTTTCAGGACCTGTATAAAGATGTTTTACTTTGTCCTTTTTGGCCCTGTATATCATCCAATATACCTTTTAAAATATTTAATGAAACAGAATTTACCCTGCAGCAAGTGTAGTTACTGCTGGATATATTAATATATTATTTATGAAACAGTTGTAAAATCCATGACAAATAAATAAAAATACTAATAAAGTGTACTATTTGTCACTTGCAACAAACCTTTCAGAAAACTTTTGTATTCCAGGAAAGATTTGGTAAGTAATGACGTGGTTGAACAATATTCGTAATTGTGTTTCGTTTAAATGAACCTCGTGATGGACAGAAAATATAACCCAAAGATTATTCTCTTGAATTGGACATGGTATAGGCCTCAAGCACCAATCACCATTTTCTGTGTATATCTATATAATTATGGCTCGTACCACGAAATTACAACATTGTGAATGAATTCTTTGTCTTATCTAATTTATTACCACAAACGCGTAAGATTACCTTTGTAGCAGTCTTCCAACAGCGGCAATCGAATTTAAAAGTGTAACCCGGTAGAAGTTCGTATTCAACATGCGTTTCTGCTAATATTTCGTCAGTGTTTATAATATTTGACGCATCTTCCTCAATATTCGTTATATTCTTAACTGTTGCTTCGTTTTTAAGCCGTTTCTTCTTTGTAACCTTCTTCTTGGACGACGCACTTTTCTCGCTCTCAACATTCTCGTAAGATTTTATTGGAATTAAAAATCCAAAAGTTATTACAAAATGCATTCCAGCGTAATTAAAATAGACTCGAAATTTTTTTATCACTTTGCACACTTATTCAATAATTCTAATTGAAAATATGACGATGAAAATAGCGATTTGAACTAAAATCTTTTGAAACAGCAACAAATAGCAAAGTTGACTACTTTATACTCGCAACTTCCTTTACTCTATTTTTCCAAAAAATTTTTATTACAGTCTGTTTCCATCATAAATGATTATAATATATTATAAAATTGTTTACTAAATTTATTTACACGTATATTTTTATAACTTTCATTGAAGAAATATATTTAGTTTGACTTCGGATGATTCTATGTTGATGTACATAGATAGAGAACAGTACATATTATATATTTATTTAATTTTAGCCTTACGGTCAAGAAATGGACTTGGTTTACAAACCATGTGTTAAGTCACACATCCATCCGTACTCTATTTCATACACACCTATAATAATACCTACGTAATGTAGTTAATTCAAGCTACGCTAATCTAATATAATATTATCATTGCAATGCTGAAATCTTTGGTCCTAGTTTCTTTCCTTTTCCTTCTGTCTATATCGTTTCTTATCTTTTCAATACTACTAAACCATTCGATTATTTCTACTACTCTTCGTTCTTGTAGTATCCTTTGATAAAAAGCAATATATAACTTGGTAAATATTTAAATACCGATTGTACTTCCCGCGAAAGGATTTTGAGAAATTCAATATGGCGTAATGTTACTGATTCGAGTAGGAACACCACGGCGTCGGAAGGATAACATGTACCAGCGAAGGAAATTAATTTTACTTTCTGTAATTAAGCAATTTGAATAACTAAGGTTTCATAAATATTTATTCAAAATATCGTGTGTATATTGCTACGTTTACGTGTACAGAAGAATCTGTTTTAGTCTCCACATATTAAGTGTAATATATTTAAAGGAGCATCGAAGATTTTATGTTGTGAACTAAAGAAAATCTTTATGTACGAGTAGAAAATGTCTCAGGACGATGATGTAGGATTTTTATACAAAACAATGAGTAAGTTAAATATATTTTATTTTTAATCAACACTACAAATATATTTATTTCTATCGCTAGTATAACATATACAAATAAATATTAAACTGAACATTAAACATTCAAATTTTTGCAAAAGATAAACAAACGATTTCAACCGCAAGTATTTGTTAAATACAATTGTAAAATATGAAATAAGGATGTCCGTATTATACGAAATCTACTCGTATTCCTGTCACACGTTAGATTTTGCAAAGAGAACGCGACAATGCTTCAACCTATATAAGTAAAAAGTTATTATACTTGAATAATGAGTGTGTAAGAAATTTATATATTTTTATGAGTTTTGATCGTAATATCATATGACTTAAAAACGTGTGCAAAATTTTTGGTAAACAATCCTAATGTTAATTCAGCTTTTAATTGAAGTAATTCGAAAAGCACTCGACCGGACAATGAACCTTTTTAATTGGCGCATGTAAAAATATGATAAATACAGGATATGTAAAATTAACCTAATTCATGTAGCCGGCATTGTTTCTTACGCGTAAGTCAGTATTTTATGAAGCAACGACTCGTTCACTTCAATGAGTAGTGGGAGACATTCAAAATCTATATAGCTATACATGAAGTGTCAGAACTGCTGACGGAAAAATTAAGTGGACGCTATTGAAACAGTACAAAATAACCTAATCGGAATTAAATATAACTGTCAATAAAAGACTAATATGACAAGCTTCTGTATGTATTTATTGTAAATGAAATACTTACATAACCTAGCATTAAATTGTTGTATATTCTCCGTGATATACACTCATTTGAGCAAGTGCATTGCATATTAGAAAATGTTTCAATTATATAAAACTTATATGCTGATTTTTATAAATATATGCATTTTGTATAATTCATAGATTAAAAAACTCGAATTTACATTATTTTTTCAGTCGAGAGAGACCCAAAGAAAAGGAGAGTCAAGCCAATAGGAACAGCACCTTTGCTCGAGTTCGATTTAGGTGATAGTTCCGATGACAGTGACTTCAGGATTGAGGATCACTGCGAGGAATCCGACGATGATTCCGAAGACTCTAACGATATTGGAAAAGGTAGAATGGAATATAGCAATTTCATTAATTAGTAAGGGTCTAATTGAATCGTGAAATTAATCAATTATTTTTCCTGGATACCAAAGAGGACGAAGACGTGTCCGAAGAATCTGATGATTCTTTGGAGGATCCGCTACTCAATAAGAAAGAGAATCCTAATTTGACAGTGGGGGATGTCATTGAACAAGCTCGTCAGCAAGCAATGAAAGGCGGACCTTTAGAAGACAAATTAAACAAAATGTTAATTTGTTGTGGTTGCTTAGGAGATAGAAGTGATGATGTTAATGAAATTGTTGAATGCGATGGATGTGGTGTCAGTGTACATGAAGGTAAGAATAAGAACTAATATAAATTACTACCTGGTGTTTAATCGAGAGCATTTACAACATGCGACATGATCTATTTTAGGATGTTACGGTGTATCCGATGTAGAAAGTTTTTCAAGTACTGATTCTTTATGCCAATCGGCGCCATGGTTTTGCGAAGCTTGCAGTGCAGGCATTCAGGATCCTCCGTGTGAACTCTGTCCAAACAAAGGTGGCATTTTTAAAGAGACTGATGTAGGCAAATGGGTCCATTTAGTATGTGCACTTTATGTACCCGGTGTTGCTTTTGGAGAAGTATGGAAGGTTTTTATTTCTATTATACATGAAACAATAGTGTCTTACAATATTCATGCTTATATGTGTCTGTAATTACGCTAGGTTGATCGTTTATCAAGCGTAACGCTCTTCGAGATGGCGTACAGTAAATGGGGAGCGAAACAGTGTTCTTTATGCGAAGATGCGCGTTATGCTCGTACCGGAGTATGCATAGAATGCGATGCAGGAATGTGTCATACGTATTTTCATGTTACATGGTACGACAAGTCGCTTCGTATACACGATTTCAATTCATTGGGAGGGAGACTAACAATACTATTTTCCATAGTGCGCAAAGAGAAGGCCTCTTGTCGGAAGCTCATAGCGAAGAAGTTGACCAGGCCGATCCTTTCTATGCACATTGCAAACTTCATTCCGATAAAACTCTCGTTCGTAGACGTAGACGCAACTGGTTAGCGTTACAATTACGAGCTCAATACAGATACAGCCTGTTGAGGCAGCCTGAACTCTTAGATACCGAAGAACGACGTAGAATTAAAAGGAAATTAGCTAAACATAGACATAAATATTTAGCTCACAAAGCGTCTCGGCCACCGCCATGGGGTATGTCGTCCACGTGATATGCGATAAACACGTTGAATATTATATGATTTTAATTTTCAGTACCGACTCAAAAGATGCCACGATTATTGACCACATCAGCCTCTGCTTGTCGACAACTGGCAAGAAAAGCTGAACTCATGGGCGTAAACACGGCTGCGTTAGAAGCCCAGGAAGCACAACTCGTTGCATTAGTCGATGTTAGGAAAAAATGGCACATACCGCCCGCTTTCAGTGTGGAATTTATCGGCTACTATCTAGATCGCAATCTACGAGTAACATCTATGAAACGAAGGTTGCAAGAACTCCTTGACGTTAACTCGCAATTATTAAACGAACAACAAAGGCTAGACAGAAAGTACGACGAGGTGATGAAAGACAATGAGGAACAAATCCGTGTCAATTTAACGTTAAAGGAGAAGATTGAAATGTATCATCAAGTGCTCCAGAACACTGGCTATGGGAAACCTTTGCCGCAAATAGCTGACTTATCGAAACCAAGAATAGCGCCAACTTTAGGTAAAATGTTAATTATAGGTTGAAAATTCAGGTGTACGAAATGTACAAATTTATTATGAATTCTAATAGGTACGGGATTAGGTGTGCCAACCGCAGCTGCGTTGAAAATGGGTGTAGGCTTTCCTCTGCCAGTTGGCAAAGGGGTAGAAGGGGTACGCGAAGGTAGAGTGTTAAGTAGTCAAGCGCAAGATCAAAATCACAAAGGTGAACTGACATTGAGGCATCAGTGTGGAATATGCAGAAGATCTACCAACCAGCACCTTCTTGCGAAATGCGACACGTGCCATCTTCATTACCATTTATCTTGTCTTAGCCCACCTCTATCGCGTATGCCCAAAAAAACGAAGCTTATGGGATGGTATGTACACGTGCATTCTGCATTCTCCGTACCTTTCGAACCGAATCGGGCACGAACTTTTACATTGACCTAATAAACTTGCGTAAAACAGGCAATGTTCCGAATGTGACAAAGAATCTTCCGGATCGGAGATAGAACGCGTTGACACGTCGGCTCCACGGAAGTTAAGACATTGCAAGGATGATTCTAATTTAACGTCAACGCCAACACCCACACCGCCGCAAGAAATGCAAGCGCCTGCAACACCAACGACGCCAAGTACTTCGAAAAATTCTTCTGGTAGCCTTAGCAGTATAACGAACGTGACTGCCCCTGATACACCTACAACGCCAAAAGTAATTATTCTACACCTACCTCGATCACCTCGAATAACTTCTAAATTATGCGTTGTACAGAAAACTATTTCTACAGATGTGTTGCATGGTATTAAACATTCGTTACATGATGACATTAATTTTTTAATGCCTCTACTTCTCCATAGAAGTCATGAACACCGGCCATTATGTGGTTATGTAAAAATAATTTTTTGTACAACAGATAATTCTTATCTTGGAGAAATAGTGATATGTTGATATTGCGATACACAGGTGACTATAAAGCCAGTAGGACCACAGCCTCCTACTTCGACTCCCGTTCAGTCGGGAGAACCAGTGTACAATCAGCAACCTATTAACAATGTGACGATAACGGCAAGGGAAGGATCTCCTGAATACATGGTAGCTCCAGCGGACGGTACGGAATCGGTATCACAAAGGAGCGCGAAGAAAAGGAGAAGGTTGGTAATCTATCTTCTCGGGAGAAGGTAAAATATATATAATTCGTTGCTTTCTTTATCAGAGAGAAACACAAAAGGTATACTCCTGACCCGATTACGGGAGTGAAACAAAGAAAACGGAAACATAAAAGGAAAAGTCTCGATGTGGAGAATCCGGAAGGGCAGGGCCAACCGGAAGTTCATAGGAGAATAACGATAAAAGTATGGTCTTACAATTTTGTCTCGCGTTGAATCTATTAAGTTAGTGTAAAAGTTTGTGCCCGATTTCGTGTTAAAGTACAAGAAGGAATTGGACCACGAACTTTTGCACCGATAAGATGATTAATTTGTATTTTACTTTGTCGAAAAGATCAAACCGATTCCAAGACCCGAGGGTGAAATAGCCTCTGAATCGAGCCCGCAAATGTTTGTTGCTACGTCGACCAGCACTGAAATCACATCACCACTACCGCCGCCTAAAATACTTCCACCGCCTGTTATTCCACCTGTAGTTCCGACTCCTGCACCGATTGCAGCAAATGCAACTACTAATAACACGAGTAACAGGACGTCTACGGGAAATGGAAAAAGAGGGAAAGATACAGACCTTTTAACCCATTGCAATGTCTGTGATATGCCTGGCACCAGTCAAAATCTCGTTATGTTAGTAAACACGAACGTATCGCGTATGCAATCAGTCTCATAATTGATGGCACGCATTTTAAATCACCTTTTTTAGAAATGGACCGGGCTACTTCAGTTTTTCTGCCAAGCTAGATGGATTAGTTTACTAAACGACATGTAATGAAAATTTTGGGAAAATTGCGTTTAATCGGAAATACAAAATAAATAGACGTTGCTTTTTACAACTTTATCAAAGTTATTTTGATTGAAAGTGTGTGCCATTGATCACGAGACTGACCGTAGCACTCTTATACGTATCGCAAAATCTTAATATTGTTACTTCTTGCATGCTAGGTGTGACGAATGTAAAAAGTGCTACCACTTCACCTGTCTCGATCCGCCAGTTAAAAAATCACCAAAACGAAGAGGCTATTCGTGGCATTGTGCAGACTGCGATCCTAGTGTAAGTTAACTATAATTTATTACTTACATTCATTGCACAATCAAATAACGGTACTTTTTATTTGGTCAAAACGAGGAATGACAGATTATCGTTAATTTGTAAAGAGAAGTTGATTAGACGATGCAGTCTCCAGCATTGGAAAACGACAAAATATAAAGTACTTTATTGTTAACATACAATGTAAATCATCAGTTCTCTGAATGATCGTAAACGTAGAACGAACAATCTTATTAATAACTAGTTGCTAACATTAACTAATTATTTTCAGTAAGAGCTGTGCCGTCTTTATTTATTCAATAATCGAACACAACGTTCCATTTACCGAAATATCGAAAGGCAATTAGTTATTAATACGAAAAATTTTAATCTCACTTTTATAAGAAAATGGGATCAATTCTTCGTAAATGACGGATAATACAACTACACTACATAGAATTTTGAAGCAGGCCAAAGTAACAAATTAGCTTAAAACTTATTTATGGATAATTTTAACTTTGAATCTGAAATTGTTACTAGGAATATATTAAAAGCTAAACTAATTCAATAAAACTAAGACTCTGTAATAGTAAAAATATTTCTTTTATTTCAGGCCTCTGAAACTGAGACTTAATATCAACAATTTTATGTCTGCAGCTATAATTCTACGTTTAAATAACTTAAGACATTGAATGTCATTATCTTTTTTGTAAAATATACAGAATATAGATACAATTTCTCCTCTAATTAAACAAGGTTTCTTGAAAACACATACTGTAAATTTTATTTTTACATCTGGTTTAGAACTTCTGTCTTCTGTTAATAAAGTTTCCACTATTTATTATCAATTGACTTTTTACGCTTGATTTTATATAGTTTCTTGGGTGAATACGTATTTACGAAGGTAAGAAACTAATTAATAGAACAAAATTCTATATTTGCAGAAAATGATCGAATAAGTTCAACGTTTTTTAAATATTTATATGACTGTTTATACATTCCACTTAAAACATAATTACATTTGTTACATAACTTGATGTTACATTACTTATAAAAGCACAAAATCCTTCTCGTTTTCTGTGTAACAACTTTTTGGTGTATGTTTTATTGCTAAGTTTAAAATGAAGTCATGAAGAAAACAAAATGTACGTTTCATTTTTACCAATTATGAAACCATTGTTGAAGTCACGTGCAGTCATTACGGATTTACCTTGAATACTTATGCGTTTTACAGAAATGCAACCTGTTCCTTTACACTTTATAATTAATTCATTACTTACTTTATCATATGTTACTATTCCTACAAAGATATAGTTTTGTAGCAACCATACGAATTGGAATTTAATCATCATTTTAATTCATATACAATATTATACATTTACCTGGTGGTTTTTCTATCATTTTTTTGGCAATTGATTTATGAGTAATCATTACATCATATAATTTCACTGTCTTATTTCCTAATCTTGTACTTAATGGATATAATCCTACAAGAGCACGGTGTAAATTATAAATATTTGTTGCACACATTTCATCCCATTTCACAATAGCTATCTTTGATGTTATTTTCGGTGCTAAATAGTGCAATACGATTCATTATTTATATTATATGTTTCCTCAACTATCTGCGTCAATGAGAGTTGTGAAATTTATATTCACCGTATGTTGCATTGGCTTCGTTTTGGGGTTTCGCAGATCGCAGTGCTCCTGGTAAATCTTCAAAAGTCTTTTCTAATAGACATGCTCCGAGTTTTGCTAATTTACTATGCAACATAGGTAGCGTTTCATGCTCGCCTATATTAACTTCTTTCTGCAGAATTATTTCCCCTATATCGAACCTGAAATTATAATTGATTACAATACAATAATTATAACATATATAAAAATAATACTTACTTCTTCGGCTTTATCCTCATAATCGTTACGCCTGTTTGATCATCGCCATTCATTAATGAATAAATGATCGGTGCTGCTCCTCTCCATCTTGGTAATAAGCTACCATGAACATTTAGCATACCACTACAGCAATGTTGATAACAAAAGATATATTAACATAACAATAAATTGATTGTTATTGCATATATAAAATAGCTTACAGTGGGAAAGAATTTATAATTTTGGAAGGAATCAGATGACCAAATGAAACAACTATTCCAATGTGGAAGTTGTATATAGCTTTATCAAGTGGCCAATAGTGTATAGTAAGTTCTTTTTCTTTTGCGATATTTATAACTGAATTCTCTTTCGCCGTTTTCAGTGTAACTACCTCCAAACATTGCACAATCTTAGAATCACTAAACAAACGAATAGTAACTATTAAAAATAAAACTATAATGGAATTAAAAATCATATGAAACATAAACATTTCTTACTATTTGTTACATAAGGTCTTTAAACTCTCTGCTGCAAATCCGTCCGTGCCAAAAAATAATACGTTCCATGGGCCACTTTTCGGTAATTGATCAGATTCTTTATTACAAGAATGAGAATTAACATGTACTTTTCTTTTAACATTGAATGTTAATACTTTTCTTAATTTCTTAAACAAGCATATGAATTGTTTCGATTTAAGTGTTCTTACATTAGAAATCGACATATCGGTTGCATTGTCATTCAGAAAGTTATTTATCAAATTTGCTACTTATTGATGCACAACAGCCGGTTTAAAACGTAAACTACATGGTTATGTTTCATCGTAGAATATTGCTACAGTGCTTTCGACTGCAACAATTACTTTATCCTACATACGGGATACAAAAAATGAAAATCGAGGGTAAAAGAATTTCAATTTGAACTTTATTGTTTAATTATCAAAGATTACAAATCACTATTTTGTCGGTGTAGGTAAATAGCGTTACATGATTCACAAAGAGGGGGAACTACATATGTATTTATACAGTTTCGACGAACTTTTGTGAGTTGATAGCCTATAGATTTTTAATTATTATATGAAATATAATTTATAATTCTGTTGTGTTTTATGCACAAGAAGTCCTCCGGAAGGAATTCCGCAGGAATGCGGCTTTAAACCGTTAGATCTTAGACCATATACAGGGTGTCCCACATAAATGAGAACACCTAAATATCTTTCGTATTTACGGTCCTATCAAAAAACTTCAGAGAAGAAAAAGATTTGTTATGTCGTATTTTTTAACGAAATTTCAAGGTCACCTATGTTTTTTTTTTTAAATCGAACAGTATATTTTTTAACGATAGCACGATAGACAATAAAAAACTGAATTTAGTGGATACCACCCTTTTTGACCTTGAAATGACCTTGAGCAAAAATAGTTATGTTGAAGCGGATGAAATGTGGAAGTTTAAAACTTACGTGTTTCAGCAAAGATTGCGCATTGTTTACGTCGGATTGACCTTTACATATCCTAATAAATGTTCGAAATAGTTTTTATAGTAAACAGTGTACGTTTACGTTAGAGTATGTATAGGCCCGTACTTTATACAAGGAACTCTTACTGGTATAAAGTATGGTGCATTTTTACGCCAGGATTTGTCGGGCCTTTTAGAAAAAATTACGTTATTCGATCGGGAGCGCATGTGGTTTCAACGTGATGGTTGTCCAGCGCATTATTCTAAAGTTGCTAGAACAGTGCTAAATACGAAATATCCTGGATGCTGGATTTGGCGACGAGGACCAATTCCATGGCCAGCCCGTTCTCCGGATCTGAAACCATTGGACTTTTATCTATGGGGCAAGATAAAATGTATTGTGTACAAAGATAAACCCACAACGCCAGAGGATACGCGGCAAAGGATTACTGCAGCATGTCTCAGGAAATCGACAATGCCTACAGATCATTTATTAAAAGATTGCAACATTGCATGAATGAGGATGGTCAACATTTCGAACATTTATTATGATATGCAAAGGTCAACCCGACTTAAACAACGCGCAATCTTTGCCGAAACACGTAAGTTTTAAACTTTCACATTTCATCAGCTTCAACATGATTATTCTTGCTCAAGGTCATTTCAAGGTCAAAAAGGTGGTATCCACTAAATTTAGTTTTTTATTGTCTATCATGCTATCGTAAAAAAATATACTGTTCCATTAAAAAAAAACATAGGTGACCTTGAAATTTCATTAAAAAACAAGACATAACAAATTTTTCTTCACCATTATATTGCCCCCTGCAATAGTGTCACTTTGTCCTCTGAAGTTTTCTGATAGGACTGTAAATACGAAAGATATTTAGGTGTTCCTATTTATGTGGGACACCCTGTATACGTACTACATAGATTTATATATCTAAAGTCTGAGCGTTCGATTGGGTCATTCCACAGGAATGATGTTAAGGTATGCTTTCATGTGACAGTGAAGTAATTGATTATATTAATAAGTCAGTTCATTCAATTTATTTTATTTGTAAATTACAAAACATTATTTGTCATTGAATTCAATAAATATTATATCTTACATTAAATATTATTTTTAATTCTCAACAATTTGTTTCTCGCTTTCTTCAGCACTTTCATGTCAAAAAGTGAAATTTCTCCAGTCTTCTCGAAAAACGAGATGACACAGTCCAAACTTTTCAAAGCCTTCGAAGGCAAAAATTCATCCTCCATTAGATGATCCTGCTCTGTATAATAATCTGCAGAACAAACACTTTTAAATAATAATGGACCGACCACTACTTTAAAGTCTAGTAATTAAATATTCATTTACCAGTCTCATCTGTATAGGGTTCTTCTTTAATGGTAATAATTTCTCCATCAGTTAGACTTGGTAGGCAATCCACATGAATCCACTCATTAATCTGATCTAACGTAACATTTTCATAACACGAAATCTTTTTACACATTTGATGAATGCACTTGGAGGTGATACTGTCCAAACTGTTTTCTTCGTCAAGTGGCATGTTTAATAATTTTTTCCAACAATTAGAAATTGTCTGTTCTGTTATATCGTTCCAAACATTACCTATTAAGTCGATAGCATTTTTAATATCAAGCGAATTTATTGCTTCATTATACTCCATTCCATCGTTTTGAGCATTTATTACAAATGCTAATAATTTTTTTTTATATCTCCTTTTCACTGTCTCTATAACAAGAGGTTGAATAATTGACGTTACATTAGGTGGGAAGAATATTGCTCTAATTCCATCAACAGTTAAAATATTTGTTGATGGATGTGTCCTAGCATTACCCACCAATAAAATAGCTTTCTCTGGTAAGCTTTCTGATCTTAAGAAATTACGGACACGAGGTACAAACTGTTCCTTAAACCATCTTTCAAAAATGGCGTCGCTCATCCAAGCATTCTTTTGGCTTGTATAGGATACAGGTAACATTTGTGGTGCACAATTCTTCAGTGCTTTTGATGATTCATGTTCTCCAATAACTAGCAATGGCATTTTTAATGAGCCACTTGCATTACAGCATGCCATTATAGTCAATCTATCCTCGATCTTTTTGTAGTTTGGAGCTGAATTCTCCATTTTGAGATCTAGAGATCCATTAGGCATCATTCTAAAATGAAGCCCGCTATCATTGGCATTAAATATTTGATTTAACGTTAACTGTTCTGTTTCTACTAATTCTAAAATCTCATTCTTAAATTTCTTAGCTGTTTCAGTGCTAGCAGACAATTGGTCCTCGAAATTTGTTATAAAACGAATGCCATTCCTCTGTTTCCAAGTTCTCAACCACCCATCGCTTGCTTTAAACGTTCCTGTGTCGCCAAATTGTTTAAAGAATTCAAGAGCCTTTGCTGGAAAAATTAATTCTATAATTATATCGAGACTATTTTGTAAGTTCAGAACAATTTCAAGATGTACCTTTCACTTGTATAACAGTAATTGTGTTGTTCCTTTTCTTTTCATCATGATACCAAGCAGTTACTGCCTTGTTAACTTTTTCAACAGGAGACAAACGTACACGCTTTGATTTCGAGGAAATACTGTACTTTTCTAACTTCTCCCTATCGCGAACCCACCTTCTGACTGCGCTATCATTAACATTATACTCCACTGCTATTTTACTCGTGGGAACACCCGCATCCTTCTTTTTCACTGCCTCCAATTTTTGTTGCAGCGTCAAATTTCTACATATTTTCTGTTTATTGATATTCGCTCTACTTGTACTTGGCTTGTTTAATTCCATTTTTGCGTACTTACTGATTACTAGGATAGCGTTTATTAATAAACAATATCTTTGGTATGTTGTACTTACTCTATTCCATTAATTTTATTTTAAATGCATTGTACATTTGGTGTTTCAGTGACTGTATTGCACTATTTAGCTACATCAACCGCTCGATAAGTAGCTGCGCTAGCTATCCGAACGGTGGGCTTTTCTAGGAAGCGATTACTTATCGAGCGGCCAATGACACGCGTACTCCCTCCCTCTGTTTGTTTTCTCATGTGGCCATATACAGGGTGAGCTATACAATTTGATCATTGTAATTATCTCCGTTTTCTTTTGATTGTTTCACACAAGCCATTAACATAAAGAAAAGAAAATGAATAATATATAATTTGCGTAAATGTATGTGGTTGAAACCGACTACTTATAATAAGCTATAATACTTAATAAAAATTGATTTAAAGGGAATTTGTACATATTTATTACGTTATTCAAATTACGTTATGCAAATTTTATTTCTTTAATCAAAATTACAAATGATTAAAAGTTGCAAAACAAAAATTTGTAATTTCCCACGTATTACACAGTTAGTAACAACAAACACCGCAAGAGGGTGATAGTGTTGTTAATCAAAGTTGACTTCCCGCAGAAGTTTGGTTAGGTAACCTTTCTCGTTCGCATTTGAATGTAATAAAAGTAAATGTTAATTGAAACCCTTATCGATCTTGTTTTTTTTTATTTATCTTAAGTTGTATAAAACGAACATGGTCATAGTCATAAACATTAAATAACTTTTGCGAAAATGGCATTCAAATTTTGTTACGATACGTTATGATTATCCAAGTAAACAAACATTATAATTTGTATTTCAGATATGTCTCTCCTAACACACCTGTTTAACAATGCTTTGCAGATTACAAAGCCTTTTATAAACACTACTACCCCTAATTTAGGTTTGTAGACATTTTTGTAACGTATTTTGTGTAGTTAATCGGTTTTAATACAAGAAATTATCAACAGCATGCATAAGGTATGCGGCAAAGAAATCTGGTACTAGTACAAGAATTAAACCTGGTCATCCGAGACCGAAACATAGAGGATGGAAAGTTCAGGATGGATGGTACGTCCAGAAGGGTCAGTTATTAGTCACTCAACTTAGGCCCAGATTTCATCCAGGGCTATATGTAAGTTCTACTGTACTTACGTAAAGAAATTAACTCTTTGCGCTCAAGTGGCGACTCTGAAATACCATTAAACAAAAAAATTGCTGTACTATAATTTGAAACAATGTTTGAAGTATAGTACAAGTAAAAGTATTCAATTTTACTCTTTATCGCTTCTATAATGTCCTGGATCAAACAAATTATTAGCATTGAATAAAACTTTCCAGTTTTGGAGTCAAAACAGCTCCGAATGCAAAGGGGTCCATTGTAAAATACCAAAAGTGCTATAAGTATTTTTCTTAAGGTATAAGAATTCATGTATGATTTATGTTATAGGTTGGTATGGGTAAAAACGGGACATTATACGCTTTAGAAGCTGGAAGGGTATTGGTTACATGTGAAAAAATTAATCCCAATAACACTCATCCCTGGGCTATAATGAACTATGCAGGCAGAGAGAAAAGTGTTATATATAAGAAACATTTTAACGTTATCCCCAAAAAGGAACATGATCAATTTGTGGTAATCAACACTGTTTGAAATGTAATCTTTTGATTAAATTTAGGCTCATTACACGAAGCGAAGGTGCAAATACATAGTAATATAAAAGTGATAAAATTTTCATTTATTTCTTGTACAAAATTCTACTATGCCTAATGCTATTGATTCTCGAGTACTCTACTTTCTGCCCATTGAAATGATTGATATACAATATTAGTTTGATCTTTAGAGAAAAATGCGTATACACGCGTTTTTCTAACGTGCCACGCAATGCGGCATTGGGCTGAAAGTTCAGTTATTGGAATTTCTTCGTTTCTGTCCCTACAGTGGACTATAAATTGAGAGTGAAACATTATAGGGTCACCTGGAAGTTTAAGAATGTAATAGGATATAATTAATGAACGTTATTGTATTACATACCAGGATATACCAAAAAATCGCCTCCAAACTTTTCTCCGCTTGTTATGAAGTATCCTCTCTCCCAAAGATCCTTGTACGTATTACATCTAAGTTGCTCTTTAGGATTGCTAGGATACTTCCACTCCACTATTTCAACTTCATCTTCATTCGCCCATGGGTATACTAAGAATATATGTATATAATTTATTAATTTAAGAAGAAAACATTCGTAGAAGAACATGTATTTTATAATACTGTTTCATACATGTATTATTATTTTCCAAGACATGTTCCTCTGGAAGGATGTTTATACATAGTAAGCAGAAATTTTAATTTTAACTTTCCTTCCTGTAACACATACCTGTGTGAGTTTGAATTAGAGCTTCAGTCTTATCTAGTTTAGGTATTTTTGCCATTTCTTCCTCCAATAGTTCTTGCCTATTTATTTCAATGTTATTAAGAGCTTCTTGCACTTTTGTATCTAATGGTTTCTTTGCTTTCTTTTTCCTTGTTTCTATCCCAAGTATCTTTCGTTTCTTTCCCTCTACAATCTTGTCCATTACACTGATTACCTATAAAAAATACACAATGGAGAGATTTCTTCGTAAAACTCTTATAGATTCAGTACAAAGAAGATAACAGGAAGATCATTTTGGAAACCTGTTTTTTTCTTTCATTCCGCAAACATTCTTCTTGCTCCACAAATAACGTGTCTCTATATTTTTCAAAAGCTTCTTTTAACGAGTCATTTGGTGGTTTCTGAAGACATGGATAGTGGATAAGCTGCGCTATGTTCTTCTCTAGCAAAAGAGATACTTCTTCCGGTTGTAGAAGTAACGGAAGACCCGATAGTATATCTTGCCTAGGTTTTTTGGGTAAGCAGCCTATTAATTCACCGACAATCCTATGATGTTTTCTAAGATTTAACCAGTCTAGAAACAAACAATGAATATTCCTATACATTCATAATTGCATAGTATAGTATGTGTTCTAAAAAAACATAAAGCAAATTACCTTCTGCACTCCATATGAAGACGTTGTTTCTGGATGAGATTAAATCTATCATTTTAGCTGAGCTAGTATTTTAAAAGTTTGTTTTTATAAAACTTTGTAAGACTTAAAAATAAATAACCATGATTGATGCATATTGTGCTAAGTTTGTGCAGAGACGGCACGCACAGGTCTGTGCGCGCAGCAAAAATACTTTATTCGACAGATGTCGCCATTCATCATTTCTGAATAATAATTGTTTCTGGTTGGAAGGGGAAGGAAGAGTATTGTCGAACATCTGTCACCAAGCGAAGGCTACGTCCGTTTTAGTGCCAAAAACCGCAATACCGTCATGGCACCCGGTTTTCTAATTTTTTGAAGAAAATCTAATTGTATATAGAAAAACGAAAATCGCGTTGAACACAGTGTTTTTTTGTTCGGATCGAACGTTCGTTCATATTTGGTGAGTGATCGACCGATAACTGGTTATTCTTGTTTACCAATCGCATATCGGGCAAGTAAACCGAAATTGAAGGGCGAGCCCTTCAATTAAATCAAAACTGCATTGCTCTTGTGGTTAACCTAGAAATTTGAAACGTGCATCATTCGAAATGTCGAGAATCGCCTGACGGGCTTACATAGATGACTCAATGATATGTGTTGTGTTAATGTAAAATATATTTTCCTAATGTAAAATATATATATATACATATATATGTATATATATACGAAAAATACTTTTCCCTTTGCGAAAACAAAGAATGCACATTCCGTGAACTGTGCGGTTGTAATTGATGATTATTCCATTATCGGTTGCAAGTAACTGCATTTTACCGAGTCATTAAGTTGCAAATTGTTCAGACACAGAATTTCTAAGCAAAACTGTAAATATTACCGGTGAATTTCGCTATTCGATACCTACTTTTAATACTTTTTCGTCTGGAATATTATAAATGTGAGCTTACATCAATTTATTTAGTATACTATGATAAGGAAATAACGAAATTTATTTGTTACTCCAGTCTTGAAAACATGAGCTCAGGTAGACCAATCAAATGTGTGGTGGTAGGAGATGGAACAGTAGGAAAAACATGTATGTTAATATCATATACAACAGATAGCTTTCCAGGAGAATATGTGCCCACAGTGTGAGTACTATCGTTATGTGAATTTATGTACTGTTGTATTGTTAGCAACAATACCTTTATGATACAAAATTTAAGTCAAAGTTGTTCAGGAAAGTATTATTTTCTATGCCTGTAAGAATAACACGTTCGAACAATCTTTTTATTAGTCACTTCTTTCTTGGAGTAGCAAAATAGGGTGGCTAATAATAGTAAAGCAGTATTGGACACCCTTCCACTAACAGGAAGTAATCCATTCTGCAATATATTTTTATATCAGTCGTATTCTAAGAACTATTATTCTTATATTTAAATAGACAGATGTTTAAACATAATAAATGTTTTTATATAATAAACTGCTTCGAAATGGATTCAATTAATTATACAGTAGGTTTTCGCTCGTTCAGTTTGTTCGCGCAAGGTGAGAAATAGGAATCTTGTCTGAAATTCTAGTCTAGTTCTTGTGCAATGAGCGAATGCCTACTGTATATAGCGTTCAGACATTCCATAATTGAATGTTTATATTCTTGAATATAATATTTATTGTATTACACAGATTTGACAATTACTCAGCACCCATGGTTGTGGATGGAATACCTGTTAGTTTAGGACTTTGGGATACAGCAGGACAAGAAGATTATGATAGGCTGCGTCCACTTTCATATCCGCAGACTGATGTGTTTCTCATTTGTTTCTCAGTAACAAGCCCATCATCTTTTGAGAATGTTACCAGTAAATGGTATCCAGAGATAAAGCACCATTGCCCAGATGCTCCAATGATACTTGTTGGAACTAAAATAGACTTACGAGACGATCGTGAGACACTCACTGCCTTAGCTGAACAAGGCCTTAGCGCTATAAAACGTGAACAGGGACAAAAACTGGCAAATAAGGTCAGTATGATTGTGAATAATGTATTTAGTGTTTGTAGTAAGCTTAGAGAGAAATATTTTAATACCGTATACCACGACATTTCAAGATTATTATGCTTTTTGTTTAACATTAATGTCGAATGTGATTCACAGATTCGTGCAGTAAAATATATGGAATGTTCTGCATTGACACAACGTGGCCTGAAGCAAGTATTCGATGAAGCAGTTCGTGCTGTTTTAAGACCTGAACCTCAAAAACGCAGACAGAGAAGATGCATTATGTTATAAATATTAAAGAATCAGGCATTGATCAACGTAGGTAAAGCCATATGTAAACTGACAGACTGAAATTAATTTTGTCATAATGGTGGAAAAGAGAATATGAATGTTTTGAAATGGAGATAGTAACCCATGCATTTTAATGAATTTCTCTGGCAGCTGTAGTTCACTACATTATATAAACAAAGTACAATTGACAGCTTGTTTATTTGAATATAAGCTGCGAAACTAACATAAGACTAAAAAGATCTTAGACAACGAGAAAGTATGATATTATAATAATTTTTAACTATTTTACTTATCGCATTGAAGCAAGTGAAATTTACTATAAATTTACATGTATGTCGGGTTTGTAGCATTTCTAACATAATTTTATATATTGACCTACTAGTCAGAATGTTAAGACGAAATGTAAAGTTATAAACATATCTATTTACATATAAACTTTTTATTTTTATAAAATGACAACTTTATAGTTTACCGTTGTCATACCTTGTATTCTCTTAATTTTGTAATGCTGTGTTTCAGTGAATATCGGAACGAAAGGAATATCAATGATTTAATCGTAAAAGCTGCCAGACTCGAACATTTTTATATTTATAATAGTAAAAACATTCATTTTAGTACACACACATGATAGATATTACAATCAATACACGAAAAATTTTCACGAAAAATGTAAAATAGAATTTAGGATTATTTAAACGTACAGTGCCATAGCAACGAAGAAATCAAATTAATAATATGAGCACGTTTTTATGTCAGTTCTAGACAATACATGTATGTATCTTAATAGCCCGTTTTATTAGCGAACCTAGAGAACGTGTAAAGGAATTGAAGAATCTCTTACGACAGGAAATATTTTTTAACTTACCATAAAATTTCCTATAAATGTTACGATTGTAATATTTCTTCGTGTTATAATAGAAAGAGAAAAAAAGATACATTTATGTACAAAATACTGCCAAAAACATTCATATGACTTTTTATGAATCGAACTTAATAGGCTCCGTACGACACACTCTATTGTCTAGAATTTGAACATTTACTTATGCCAACATAATACAGACGTTTGTGTTACACGTACGTTAATATTTATTTGATTTTTTTTTTAAACAGATGTTTAAATGGAATTCATTCGAGAATATTTAAACATTTATGTCTTATATCGTATCTCTATTGTTGCATGTGACAGATACAAGTTTTACAGATTTTTGCACTGCTGCAGTCTAATCAACTAATTAAGGGCCCTAAATTATTTCTCATAGAAAACTGGGACTGCATTGTAAAAGTAATAATCAAAATATATGTTAGACGTTGTAAGGATAAACATATGGTGCGAAGTATGCCCAGAAAATGGAAAACATAGCACAATTTATTTTAAAGAATATTTGTGACTTTTTTAATCTACCATTTTCACATTTATAAAACTAATTTATATCGATCTTCACGATGAAATCAAATGCATTGTATTTTAGAGTGATCAATGGGTACACACTGTACAGACCTAATAAGTTTTGTCTTACGTTTCCTTTATTTTAGATATTATGTCTCCAAGCAACGCATAATTACTCAATCTCGATCAGCAGGTCGATTAGTGACTTTCCTCATTAAATTCTCCTACTTCTTCTCTTAATGCTCTAGCACCTGACCACTTTCAATGCAGTTTTCTTCTTCGATTTGTTATTAGATGGACACACGATGTATGTTCCTCCATGTTGTCTCTGCGACCAGGCGAATATGTGTTACAGCTGTAATTATACCAGTTTAGGGTTCTTTTCAATGTATTGTAAATTGGGTTCATTATAGAAAGTTTCACCTAAACTTTGTCTATTTACCAGTAGCAAAATCTGCACTTAGCTTTGGATCTCTTTGCATATTCTCTATAGAAAAGTCTATTGCTTCACAAGTATGATTGATGTGCTCTTTGTTTATATTTTTTCTATCGCTCGACGCACAACAGAGCCCTCTAAGTACAATACTTTCTTCCCTTTTGCATGATTCTCAACGTCTTCCTTAGTATCCTGATTACAGAACGTAGTCGTAACGTATTTCGAAACTCTCAGTGCAGAGTAAGACTCCACGAGGCATCTTCAAATTCTTCTCGATCCTCTTAAGCTCCGATATCAATTTGTGACGTCGCATCTTATTATCTCTGATGCTTCTCTGGAGTAATCTCCAGCAGATGCTTCTCTGGAATAATCTCTCTGTCACATTCCACTAAAAGGAATTTAGCATTTTCTCCGATAAAATGTATTCTATGCAAAAATTTCTAGATCTATTCGGAAATGTCCTTCGTCAATTGTGAAACTGTCTTCTGTCTATTTTTATCTAGGAATCTGCGTTGTTGTTTTAAATAAGTGGGTTGCATGGAGACAGAGCCCTCGACAATTCCTCTGGCCTGCTCTTATGCTAAAGTTACTTATACTTATACCTTTACAACTACAACTTTTGTATCATAATACACTTCGTTCGCATTGATTACTAATATTCGAAACATTAATTTCATAGATGTTACATGCCCTCTATGAAAGGACTCGATGGAAAAGAACAGTGTGATGTTGATTAACAAATATTCCTCCGCTAGTGGACATGCTATTTTTTATATTTGAACGATAAAAAGCTTAGAGGTATAGAATGGTAGGACACGCGTGCCATATACTTTGAAATTTATACAACACATATTGAGATAACATACATTATTTGTTCATATTTGTACTTGACTTGAATTTTCAAAACGAATTAAAGATACGTCATCATATTTAAACCGGAAGATGTTTAGTATAAGCGAAAGTGAATTAAGGATGAGGCATAGTAATGCTTGCTGAGTGTACATACTGTAGCATAGTAGGTAACATGCTCTAGATTTCAATCAAGCGGACTTCAGCAACAAAGTGAATTGATTGTTTCTTCTAACATATTTCAGTATGTACACAGTCTAATAGAATAATTAAAATCTGTTATTCGAAAGAAAATAGCTGAAGTTATAATAGCTGTTATGGCGTTAGCTATCCCCTATCGAAAAATAGATGATAGTCACGTGATTGAAGTATGGAGTGTGTCGCAAGATGTTTGCTTGACTACATTTGCTAGACGTTTTTCAAGGTAGAAATATGTTATTTCTGGCATTTTTATAGCAAAAGATCTTAAAGGTTTAGTTGAGGACGCGGTATACATAGAATACATCTGTAGATCCCACGTAAGACAACTTTTTACATTGATATTTTGGGTACAATTCAACTGAAGACATTAACGATGCAGTTTAATGTCGGATTAAGCCTAGGACTTCTTTTTATATTATGTACATACGTACGTACATAAGCATTACACATTCATTACCGAACCGAAGAAAAAGCACTCTAAAGTGTGTAATGTAACAATTATACATATATATACACACTTTGCATTTATTGTAAGTAGTGCATTTATTTTACAGTTATTTTATGTGTGTATTTATTGTGCACGTTCATTTATTCCTTACATATGAATCAAAGTGTGGAAAAAAATCTTATTAGCGATTTCCTAGACGTTTTTTAAAAAACCAGGCTTACATTTTATAACAGTTTTATCCAGTATATAGATTTTCACGTTTTATACGATGAAGGCAAAGTAATGCACAATCTCTTCTTTTTTAAAATATTATACAACTTTTTAATATCGATACTTATAACTTTTTTGCAGTATTACAATGTAAATAAAAAATTTATTCTATTATTCCAACATATATTACTTTCACCTAAAATTTGTCTCGTTGCGCGTCGTAATTAAGCTGTTATAAATCTGCAAATTATTGTAACGACTAACTATTTAATCACAGTCTCGTTTTTCTTTACGAAAATAGAACAATCTAGGCAGTTTATAGGAGATACTCGAATTTATCCTGTGTATATACAGTGTTTTAGTGAATATATAGAGATGGAATTGATAAATGTTTTATTAATAATAGAGGTCTGAATTTATGTGTGTTAGTAAGATGAATTACACTACTTACAACTTGTGCATTTAACAAAAGTATTTACTACTGACTTACTTTTTTGGAACAACACAAAAAGAAAAAAATGGTAAAGGATGCTACAAACCAAAGTCCAATGTTAATTTTAGTGTAACATTTATAATTTTTAATTATGTACTGTTGCATATAAGTATATAAAGAATGGGTGTATGAAATGTAAAGATATTCTAGTCACCAGTAATCTGATTTTATTTGTATATGAAATGTTTTACCGAAATTTATATTCGAATCGTGTCTAATCAATAAATGAATGAACCTTTTTTACTAAAAAAAGAAAGAAGGAAAAACAATCAAACTGAAAATGACATGAAAGTATAAATCCAATTTAAGATAATTGTCAATTTAAGTAGTATCAAAATAAACCAAGCATCAGGAATAAGATTACATTAGAAAACAAGTGTATGTACATGCACTAGGATACAAATTTAATTGTCAGTAATGTATGAACATAACACTTATATATTTTCTTAAAATTTCTGTAAAACCACTAATTTCTGTACTAATAAAGCAGCATAAGGAAGCATTATGATGATACAGATTATATTTGACCTCTTCCATGCTCAATAAATATACAAATAATTTAAAATGTTCACAGAAAATTGTACAAAAAATATTAAGAGAAAAATTTTATTTAAAAAAAACTGATAGTACAAATATTTTCCCAACGTTTTTCTACGTATTTATAGGATAATTTGATGAATAAAAATATGTTATATATTTGTATGTATAGACAAATAAAACGGATAAATTATTGATACATACATATTTTTCTTGTATTTATTGTACATCTTCACGTATGCTCCTTTTGCTGCTAATCAAATGATTAATACAAAATATGTCATACGAAAATTTTCAAATTAATATTTTTTCATGGAAATTTTAAATGACAGTATTAAATAATATGTATGCATGTTCTAAATATATTACTGGGAAGCATTTATTTTTATTTATATGTATTTTGAGAAGAATTTCTAAGACTAATGTATCTGAAAACAATAAACTTTCAGTCGTACTACCCTGAATTTTTACAAAAAGTAACTAACTATAAACCTTTAAAATATGTATACTTCGTAAACTTATAATAAAATATTTTATGCGTATTTCTGCTTAACTTCAATTTTATCAATAATTATGTATATTGTATATGTTAATATTACATGTATTGTTTTTATTGTAGACAAAGAAATATCAGGTTTTAAGAAGAAGGCTAGGATACATTAGTGAAAAATTTCTTTCATTTTTTACATCCGTGCATGTCATGTTTTAATTACATAGATTACAAATCGCTTGATCAAGCAGAGATGATATCTGGTTTTAACTAGCTTCGGGTAGTCCAAGTCAATAAAAATTGTTCGATTACATTCGAGATGGACACATTTTCACCAGGAAAAGCCCCTCAATTCACTCGTCACAATTTCATGAAGGTATATTGAAAAATCTAAAAGTTTAAACTTTAAAAGATTCTCAGCTTCAAACCTTCAAGTTGAAGGTTTATTTTAATCTGTTTTTTCAAATGCAATTCGTTGGTAGAGAACCAAACGAATGAAACTATTTTACCAAAATTTAGAACTAATCAATATTACAATAGAGATTCACATTATCGACATCCGCCATATTTCAAAGGAGTACCGACGTCGGTAATTTTGTCTACCAGTTTGAGCGTTTCACCACTATGTCAAGTGGCGCTATTTTGAGATTTTACGGAGTAGATGGTTTATGCCGCCGAATGTACAGTGCCTTATGAGAGATTCGGCAAGAATCATTTGCACTGGAACAGACATTTAATATTTTCCATATTCTTACATAATGTGTAGCTCTGGAGGACACCTGAGCAACCGCAAACATTGTCAGTCAATCATTGACAGGTTGGCAGCGATGCGCAAGTTTCCCTACCCCAACAAATTTCGGTAGATTCCGATTGTCGTGGTAGTAATTATAATCACTGTCCAACAAAATCAAACTTTTTTCGAGTTTTGCAATAACTGTTGGGTGATTCTTATACACTTTGTCATCCTAAAACCGAATCTGAAAGTAGAATTGCTCCATCACGCAACGTTTTCGAAAAATTTTGGTTTTTGTAAAAAGACAAAAAAAAATGTATGTAATTAAGCATAGTAAGCAAAGACATAATTGAGTGGTACCAACGTCGACTACGCATAGCGACGGCCCTGGCGAGTCGAGAAAAGGCTGCAATGGCCGTCTGGCGCGAACGCGCCGCGCACACGCTGTCAATGACTATTTTCTTAATCTTCTCGTATACTAAGGGAACCAAATACTTTTCGTGAATGGTTTCTTTACCAGAAATGTCTGTAGAATGCATTCCTGTATAGTAAATTCCTGCTAGATAAAGGATTTTTCACATAAACACAAAAATAGAGCGTACAAAGTATCCGCGTCGGCACATTTTCAAACTTTAACAACCATTTATAACTATTAGGAAGTACATAAAAATATAAGTGACTATATGAATATGTAGAGGAGAGTCCCCTCTATCTCTTGACTCAAATTTGAACTTTCTCGCGTGTTTAGTTTTTGCGTAACACGTCATTTTGTATCAAAATCCGGCATTTTTACAAAAACCAAAATTTTTCGAAAACGTTGCGTGATGGAGCATCTCTACTTTCAGATTCGGTTTTAGGATGACAAAGTGTATAAGAATCACCCAACAGGTATTGCAAAACGATTTTGCTCTTGGACAGTGTTATTAATGAATTGATTATTTCTGGCTGCGTAATGTTTATAACAATTCCTTTTGGCAATGATTTCAACAAACACTCTTTTGACTATCCACTTACCACCTAATTTGTTAGTAAAAAAATATCGGCAACAGAACTGCAGATACTAACTGTATTTCAGTATACTCACTGTATACTAGTGTAATTACTAAACAAAATTCGTTTATAGATTTATTATTTATGGCTGATTAATGTTCATAACGATTCTTCTCGCTAGCATCAAATTCTTTTAGTAAAAATAGTTAATAAATCTAATGATACGATAAAACGCTCGTTGCACTTATTTTCGGTAATGGGTATCGTCGTTTCTGATTTTTATTTCGCTATTAACATTTTTACATTTGCTCCCGCTTACAGTTGGCGCATTTAATCTACAAGAATTACAAAGTATATTAAACGTAATATATAAATATGTACGGTGTGTACACTTCAGAAATTAGCACAATTCAGTCTAGTTTCTTCTTATTTACAGCCTGCTTCGATATCGTCCTCCAGCAGAGCTTCTTCAGCCCGTAAACGAGTAGCAGCAACGCGATAGCATAAAATGTCACTACGTCGATAGAATAATAATGAAAGATGCTCATGTGCCTAAAAATGACATGTATTTTTCAACAACATTTCAGTTTATTAGTGTTTCTCTAAACTCTAAGTATTGCTAAAGCTTCAGTGCGCACCTCGTGGAGCTTTTCAAATGTTCAGCTCCCTTGTACTGGGCAACGTGTTCCACCCACCAAGTGGCCAATCTTCTCGGGTTAATTGGCAGCTGCCGCAATAGCAAACTCCTCTGCTTTGCCACCTTTCGATACGAATTGTTGTGCACGGTGGATACCTTCAGGATCCCCTCGCGAAGATTTCCGATAGATATACCGGCCAAATCCATCACCAGGGCGTAGCCTATCTTTTCTGTCGCGCAGATAAGATTCGGTTTCATCATTGATGACTTTTGGAAGACAATATCCTATTTCGAAGATCGCGTAACAAGACTAACAAGCCTGGACGTAGACGTTATACATCCACATCATGAAGTCATCGCGAATTCATTTAATCTTCAATCAAAATGTACTTTACAGATCATGGAACATTCATTGGACTTTCATGCATGCATACATGTATTATTATGGAAAATGGAAAATCTTAGATGTTTGTTTTAGCGCAAATGATTCTTGCCGGATCTCCCGTAAGGTCCAGCTTTCCCAGGTGGCCTTGATCCGCCCCAGTGTGCGTGCCGTGTGCGTGTGCCATGGTGTGCCGCACACAACGCTAGATCGTACAAGGTTGCAAGGGTTCGGGAGGCGCGGATTTATGGCTCGATAATGCAAAGATGGGGCTTATCAGTGGTCAAAACCGCTATATAAAGAATAAATCTAGCGCGCTCTTGACCTGGCAGGTCCTACTTTTGCGTTTTCGAGCAACATTTTGCATTATTCGGTCGTATGATGCCTGTCAAAGAGGCGATCTGAGCGCGCGTGGTCGAAGCTGCGGCAGCGCCGTTGTTTATGTTGTCGGCCACGCGTGCTCAGATCGCCTCTCTGACAGGCATCGTGCGACCGAATAATGCAAAATGTTGCTCGAGAACGCAAAAGTAGGACCTGCCAGGTCAAGAGCGCGCTAGATTTATCTTTTATCTAACGTTTTTCACCCTTGAAAAGCCCTATTTTCCGCCTCCTAAACCCTTGCAACCTTGTACGATCTAGCGTTGTGTGCAGTGTGCGGTACACTATGTCACACGCACACGGCACGCACACTGGGGCGGATCAAGGTCACCTGGGAAAGCTGAACCATAAGTCTCTGCGTATTAGGTAGGAACACTGAAATAGGTAGACAAAATGACCGATTGTCGATATTCCTTGTGAAACGACAGATGGCGCTACCAGAGGTGTTCAAAGGAATACGGACTGATGAGAGATTCGGCAAGGATCATTTGCGCTAAAACAAACATTTAAGATTTTTCCCTTTTCCATAACAATAAATTGAGTTTTCATTTATAGTATGGACACACTAAATGAATATTCCATGATGTCTCCATAACGTCTACATCCAGGTTTGTTAGCCTTGTCACACAATTTTCGATATAGGAACCTGCATGTGGAAACTCATTAAAATCAAGTCTATCTACGCGTATTTACCAGCAAACTCCGTACCGTTCAACCAGAAAGATTCATAGTTCTCACCTGCTTGTGCCGCGTTACCATCGTGATCACAGAAGACAGGCAGGACGAGCGTCGGTGCGCCGTGATACGCAGCTTCGTGAAGAGACAGAAGACCTCCATGGGAGACGAAAGCTCGGAGCTTTGGATGTCCAAGCAGATCCTGCTGCGGCCACCAAGCTGCTGTTCTGACGTTCGTCGGCAGATCTTTGATCTTCCCACCTTCCCATTTCCAGACGACGTTGTACGGCAGGGTAGTAAAGGCTGCGACGAATATATGACGGAGCGCCTCTGGCATGCCCGACGCGCGAACCGACGAGCCCATCGAGACGAAAATGAAACCTGCGGCCACGTATCCGGTTATCATCTTGACTGGAACCTCTATGAAGTCGTCAATCTTTGCCGGATTTCAGACCGAGGCATCTAGGTCTGCGGGGCTGCCCGAAAACTAGACTATCGCGTACAGAGCAAAGGAACAGCTGAACATGGATCTGTTAGACCTCTATGGTAGCCAATGGATTAACTAGTTTACTCTTCATTTCCGCAGATCCGTGTACGGCTGATCCTTTGCTAGCACACGGTACAGATTTCTTCTTGATTCCGTGCATCAACTCGCGGAGCAAACTTAGATCGCTGCAACAAGATTAGCCGACCCACCTCTCTGCAGGAAGTTCTCCAAGTCGGTGCTAAGCTGGCTGGCAGGATTGCAATGGAGGCAGGCGACGTTGACGACGTTGGCCAAGTAAGGCAACGAGTCGGCCACGCTATAGTGACTGTTCTGTAACGTCAGTGGCACCTCGGCAGTCAGCTCACGTACATCGGGCAGCTGATCCCCTGTAAAAAGGAAACAGTTCTGACGGTTGGCCGAGTCGGGCGAGATCGATCCAGCCGATCGATCGTTTATCCGGTCGTGTTACCGAGGTATCTTCGGAGAACTGGTTGAACGTATCCGGTAGTCATGATCCAGTGCATGATCCCGAGGGTGACGAGGCAGGCAGCGTTCAGGATCCTCTGCAAGAAGCTCATGTCCTGCGTGAAGAGTTTGCCGAAGTAGGGTGTTACCGACCAAGGGGATGGATTGCCTTGCCGTCCGATCGAGCCGCTGTACAAGGCGACCTGTAACATCAGAGTAACGATAGCCCAACGAATTCCTTCTCTGAGTAATTAACGCCATTAAACGACTAATGGTAATTCATCCTGAGCGATTTAATTGAAACGCGATACAGACCCCGAGACATCTCCCCCAGGGATATCCGTTCTCCTCTGGCGCTCGCCCGGACTCTCCCCTTTATCCCGGCGTAATATTTTCCCGAAGATGTAATTAAAACCGACGGTTTAATTTTGTGAATAATTCAATGTACCAATTAAAATCTTGGGGGGGGGGGGGAGAAAAAGAGGGAAACTGTACCAAAGATTAAACGATACGTCGCCGCTGTTTACACCGGACAGTTTAGTAACTTTCTCGTGACTCGCTTCGACTGCCATAATCCAGTTTAATCGGTAAACATTGCGAAACGAAGGAATAATGATAGATTTCAACTTTACTGCCGCAATGAAAGAATTACGACGGATTTTATGCGCTCATGGCATTTTCGTTGTGTCGAATCTCGCCGAGGAAAGCGTGTCCAAAGAGGAGGTGTTACGAAATTTTCCATTTATTTGCAATGGAGTAAACGGACTGCAGATTTTATTGTTATTACGCGTTAATAGCGATAAACGGGTAAGCGAGGTACAGAGCAACGAACACATCAGGTTGAATTAAAAAGAGACATCGCTGTATCGTTCCTTAACTTACCGATATTATTAAAGAAAGATAGAGCATGTCACGTAACTCCCACATGCACAACACTTTTTACATCGCGCGTAAACATTCGCGATCCGTAATGTAACATGTAATTACCGTGTTTAGCATGATCGTAGGCACATTCTCTCCATGGAGGACCCCGAGAAGACACTCGGGAAAGGCGCCATCCACCACGGCGATGTCCCAGCGTTGATGGGGATCGCCCTCGGGCTTTCTCAGCCAAGAAACGGACGTCTCGTCTCGAAGAAGAGCCTCGCAGGCTTCCCAGGCGTATCGCATCGCGTCCCAAGGCGTGATCGGCAATTCGTCACGGAATCTTGCTCCCACCAGGTCCCATTCCGCGGTGTAGTTGCTGACATAGGCCTACGTACAACCAGAGAAAACAGAAAAATAGAAACAACAGAAAACCCTGAGGAATTCTTCTGTTTCTGGGAGTAGTTTCTGTGCAAGAAAAGATCCGAGTTTTTGGGAAAAAACGTCGACGAGAGAACCCGAATGCTTTCGATCTTGCTGGGTTAAATCCTAAATTGCGTTAGTCTACGTGAAACTTAATAATATCGAGGATGGACATTTTAATGAGAAGGTAAGAGGAGACAGCGTATCGATAGAAGTATCGATGACTAATCACCTCGAAGATGGGAGGCACGAACTCCTGCAGGCCGTTGTTCGCTGCTGGTCCAGGGAACGCGCTGACCAAGGTGACGCTGTGACCTCTGGCCTTCAGGCTGGTGCCCAGGGCAACGAAGGGCACGGTGTGCGATTTCGTGCCGCCCATGGTGGCCATCAGAATGTTGTATCCCCTCGCATCCTCGCAGAGCCAGGCGAACATCACCAGGGCAAGAACTCGGTCGATCATGATTGGATCTCCGTGACTCGCTCTTGAAAAAGAAGGATTCGCCCGGAAGTTTGCCGTCTACCCACCGGTGGAGAAACGAGTCTCAGCTCCGTAGCCGATCCCTCGTAACAGCTGTTTGCTATCGGAAAACCGCTCGAACGTCGAAGACGGTCGCATCGTCGAGCCAACAACCACGGTTGCTTCCCGTTCCTCCTCGTCGTCGTCGTTTATCTTCCGCTTCGAGTTTCCTATTAGCTCAATTATATCCTGGCCTCGAGTTCCCGGCCCCGGAGTCTCGAGAGCGGATCGCTTCTGTCTTTCGGCGAGCTGTTTCCTCACGTATGAACGGTCCACACGGTCCTTCAGGATTGTTCGAGAAGACGCCGGGGGTCCATTGTCATGGAAACGATCGGCTGAAAAATGCTCATCGATCACCAGGTCAGCGGCTTGTCTTCGAAGAATTCCGAATAGCTGGTCATCTTTTCAGGAGAGACAGGCAGGGTCTGGTACCGCTGTTGTTCCTTATTCCATCTTTGACTCTCGAACGAAGGTTGATCGGCGTGAACAATTGACGTCCGCGTACGTGACAAAACCTATGGAGATCGTCAGTTGTGGATCACTGAAGAATATTTAGTTAAATATACTTGGCTCTTTTGGTGTCCTTGGACCACCATTTTGTACCACCATTCTCTGATTAGGGATTCGGAACTCGATATACACGATAATTGTGCGGTAAAGAAATATGTGATCACAGGTGTCGACGACCCTTTGATTTTTGTACGCTTTTCGCAAGCTGTAAGCCGTCGTTTGAAGGGCTCTTCTATCAATATGAAATGTCTCGTACTGCGAGATTTCACCGGTGATAACGTTTAAGAACCAAGACTCCGTAATTCATGATAATGTAGAGTGACTACGTTACCGACGAACGAAACTGAAATGGTTTTACATGCCTCAAGTTTTCGTCCTCATATGAGAATATCTTTCACTGGGAAAGGGCTCATTCGAAAGAGGAAGGTTCAATCTAGCCCGCGCTGGTCATAAGCTGACAAGATTATGCAGATATTTGATAATATAAGCGTTCGAAGTAGGCCAAAAATTAAACGATGTGCATGCCGTGGAATTCAAGCATTTTTATGCCATTGGATGAGTTTTCTGGATGAAATCGAGAGTAACGTGAGCTAGAAAATACCTCCAGCTGCAAATTGAGCTACATTTTGTCTTGATTCTCTGCGAAATAAAGCCAAAAACTTTAAGCACGTTTCTGGGTATAGAATTCATGATGTCGATAATACAGAGCAAAATATGCGGCAAGTTTAGTCACAGACTTCAGACCCGACGGATCAAGACCAAGACGGATCTTAAGTCTGTGTCTGAAGGCCGTGAACGAAAATTATACAGCAGTTGCAAACCTGCTGACTTTGAAAAAGTCACGTGACTACCCTAGGCCCTTAAGTCCCTAGAAAACTTGGGACACGAGTGATCATTCTTCTATCCATTCAAAATAAAAATTGTTTGCAGAACGATATCTTGATGTTCGCAAATTCTTTGAATCTTTCTACCGTGTGTCAAATTGCACCTACCCATTTCGAATCCTACTAGTTCAATTGGAGGAGTTTCAATGGTAACTGGTGTATCAGTGTGATCTGTGCACAAATTAGTTAAACATAACAAGTTACATCCTTATAAAATGCAGTTTCATCAAAGGTTATTGGAAGATGACTTTGACAAGCGGATTGAGTTTTGTGAGGAATTAACAAATATGATGACCGTCACTCCTAAACTAATTGAAACATTTGTTTTAGTGAGGAATACATTTTTTCGTCGTTATCGTCATTATCGTCATTACCGTAATTATCGTTATCATCGTCATCGTCACGTTAATCGTCATAACTGTCATTATTGGAGTGACGAAAATCCACATCTTATTAGAGAAAGTAATAATCAATGGCCGGAAAAAATAAATGTTTGGGCAAGCATTTTAGGAAATGCTATTATAGGTCCTCTGTTTTTCCAAGAGAATTTGAATGGCAATCTGTATTTTTTACTGGACGACATCATAGATCCACTTATAACGGAAAGTATTGAAAATCAAAGA
>CM052136.1:2757858-2774635 GCA_028454255.1 Halictus ligatus | reverse complement strand
GACCACTCACTTGGACGCGAAGCAGTTCGCCCACGTAACAATAAACGAACATGTGTACTATAATGAACGATATGAAAAGCACGAAAAACAGCAATTGAAAATTCAGCTTGCCCTCGTCGTTTTTCAGTATCACCTGCAACATATAACCACACTTAAGATCTGTCAATTTACTTCTCGCTTTGGTTACTTACATTGAAGAATAGAAATCCTTGGAAACATATCTCGACAGTGCTGAGCAGCATCTGAAGAAATAACAGCATGCTGAAGCACTCATCGATTCTGGCAGCAGCCCTTTGGTAAAAGAGAACACGCGTCGCCATTATCAACAATTTTTTAATCTGCTATTATCGCGGTAGGAATCGATTGTCTGCTCGAGGCAGTTGACACATCCATGATCAATTTTTGACCTCACCATCGGCGATTTTCTTCTGATTGCAATCTGTTGTAGTCCATTTGAAATTAGGTTGAGGAAGGTTTAAGTTATCTAGAACGTTGCAATTTTTGTCTATTCTGGCGAAAATGCAGTTGACGTACAAATTTTTGTCTCGGGAACTATTTGTCTGATCGAGATCATTTTTTTAATTGTATTCTCACGGTATTGGGCTATTGTAAATGAATTTTTCAACCTGGATAATAAACTATGTAATGTCGAAAAACATAAACGATTTCTTTTTTTAGTTTTTTTCGATGAGGGACTAAGGGTTTTCAAGTTTTTAAAATATTTCATCAGATCCCTTGAAGTTTGAAAGCAACACCAGCAGATCTCATTTAGATCAATTACAATTTCAATTATTCAGATCAATTACATCAATAACCACTCTTGGCCAACGACACCTTTTTAATCATTTATAGTTGCAATACCTATACTAATTGAACATGTTCTACAAAAGAGGTGCTACTGCTCTAGCAAGTTTTACATAGTGTTTCGTTATTTGATAATAGCTTTGAACCTATAACATATAATTAATATATAATTTTACAATGGTCTTTGTAAGCTAATGCGCATTGCTAGTTTTTTAATGCTTCCTCTAATACCAACACATGGGCCCATACCATGTGCGGTTGCAAAAAATGTCATTCAGCAGGACCACCGAAATCGTTAAAATGATGAGTTAAATTAATGAAATTCTCTTCGTTTTTATTATATACTTCGTTTGATCTATTTCATGTTTTTTTCAGATCTACAGGTTGTTCGACTACAGCTGAGAGAAAATTTAAGGGGCGGTTCTCCAAGATAATATAAAACCAAAATGAAAAATAAAAAATTGCGATTTCAGCTTCATTTTTTAGTTATTATCAATTAAATATCCGCCTAAAATGCGGCAACCCATCCAAAAGTGGTACACGTTGCTTATGTCATAAACGTGTGCGTCAGTTGTGTATTAACGTGGCTTCTCGCTGATACCCTATGCTTGGGCTTTGAGATCACACACTTTAGCCCAGAATTAGGCTAGAACCGAAATTGCGTGTGGAATGATCCAATCGGTCGGTTTGCAGCTGTATTCCTGCCAGATGACTTCCTGTGATGCACGCGGATTATCTGTCACATGATACGTGACCGTCGCGCATGGTCTATGACGCACGCAACGTACATTACTGTCAGTGGGTTTGCCGCATTCGTCTCGCATTTCGAATCGTTAGTAACTAAAAAATGAAGCTGTAATCATATTTTTTTTAGTCTTCGTTTTCGTCTTATATTGTCATGGAGAACTACCCCTTAAATTTTTTCCCACCTGTAGTCGAACACCCTATATGTGTTTAAGGGGCCGGTCACCGTAGATTCGCGATAAGGTAGAGTGCCTACATTACCGTCAAAAAATGGTTTCACGTGCTTCAAGTTTTCGTCCCTTATATAAGAATATTTTGTCGCTGGTAAAGGGCTCATTCGAAAGAGGAAGGTTCAATCTAATGCGCTCTGGTCATGAGGTGACGAGGTTATGCAGATATTTGATAATATTAGCGTCAGAAGTAGGCCAAAAACTGACGACGTGCATGCCGTGGAATTCAAGTATTTTTATACCATTGGATAAGTTTTCTGGATGAAATCGAGAGTAGCGCGCGCCAAAAATATCTCCAGCAACAAATTCAGCTATATTTTCAGCTATATTCATATATAATTTGTCTTAAATTTTTTTCCACCTGTAGTCGAACACCCTGTATGTGTTTAGGGGGCCGGTCACCGTAGGTTCGCGATAAGCTAGAGTGCCTACATTACCGTCAAAAAATGGTTTTACGCGCTTCAAGTTTTCGTCCTTTATATAAGAATATTTTGTCGCTGGTAAAGGGCTCATTCGAAAGAGGAAGGTTCAATCTAGTGCGCGCTGAGCAGGAGCTGACGAGATTATGCAGATATTTGGTAATATAAGCGTTCGAATGCACTTTTATGTCATTGGATGAATTTTCTGAATGATGTTGAGACTAGCGCGCCCTAGAAAATATCTCCAGCTACAAATTGAGCTATAACTTGTCTTGATTTTGTTGCGAAATAAAGGCGAAAACTTGAAGCAGGTTTCTGGCGTCAGAATTCATAATATCGATAATAAAGAGCAAAATATGTGACAAGTTTAGTCACAGACTTAAAACCCGTCGGATCAAGACCAAGACGTATTTTAAGTTTGTGTTGAAGGCTGCGAATGGAAATTATTAATTAAAAAGTTCCGTGACTACCCCGGACCCTTAAAATAGTCCATTAACTTCTTTTAAAAAATATGAACGGAACCTATATTATGTTCTAAACTTTCAGAAATTATGACAAAATTATGACTACGTTCTTTATCCAGTTGTGTACGAGATCTGCTTCGAGAGCACAACTCCCCTACCAAAAATGGGGGCACATTGTGTCCATTCCCCTCTCATTGTGACGTCAATTTTCAAGACACCATCTTTTTCGAAAGCTCATTTTGATGGGAAAACATCAAAGAACCTGACCATATTTTTTTCAAAGTTTTAAAAACCTTGACGCCTCATAAAAACAAATGAATCCGTTTACGTTTTGCGACATTATGAACATAATTATACAGGTTGAAACATTATTTTGCATAGCCCAAGCTTTTCTGAACGAAGCACGAAAAATTTAGCTCGATCACACAAATGGTTCCGGAGATAAAAATTCGTAAGAGAAGTGCATTTTCCCAAAACCGGCAAAAATTGCAAAATTCGAAAGCCTGTAATTTTTAAACAAACTTTAAACCGGCGAAACGATGTTTTAATACCCGCCCCGAAATTCAGGTGGACTAAAACTTATTTCAATTGGAACAAAATCGCCGATGGTAAGGTCGTGCATAAGTGATCGATTTGGCAAGGAATGACCTCACGTTAATCTTTCTCCATAGAAGAATTAAGAATCTGTAAGATATTCTGAACCTGGACGTTCTATTAGGCCGAGAACGTTTTCATTTTTGACAATGTCCTAATTACAAATATATTGTATCGGGACTATGTATAAGAAAAGTGAGAAACTTTTTATCTGTTCACCAGTTCAAATGTTCGTGACGCTTCACTATAGAGGCCAGCTCCTCCCGAATGTCGCTAGAATTCCTGACATTTTTCCCATTCGATCCGTCCATCAGATTCTCCAGTTTTCTGTGCAGATTCGTGAACTGTCCGCACGTGTGCAATACCAACGTAGCTATGAAAATGTCAACACCGGTATAAGGGATGACAGCACAGTAGGCAGCGATTATTTGCGCCACGTTTGTTGCCACCCTGAACGGTGTCCGCCTCAGGTCGAAGGGATAGTACGCAGGGTAAATCGTCAACTGATCCGACGGTTCTGTGTTTATGTCGCACGTGGCTATTGCGTAGGATCGGGTGCCGACATATGCGAACAACATCGACTGGGTCAGAACGGTGCACCAAATCGACAAAGTTTTACAAAGCTTCGCGCTGTCCACCATCGTTCTTCTCTCCTCCTCGGTGTTCGGCGCGTGCCAGTCGTCGTAGAATGACTTTATCAGCGGCTGAAGGTCTGCAGACATTGATAATAATTGATACAAAACTTATTTGGACAAAATCTTACGTATAAATTTACCGCGCCCGGCAGATTTGAAGTGTCAACTCGAGCGGTGCCGATACGGAGTCCGGCTGATTTGAATCGGATTCAAAATCAAAGAACTTTCGATAGAAATGAGGTAGAGTGATGAAATTTTTTTAAAATTGAAGCTGAAACTTTGGAGAATATGGGAAAAATAAGGAGATTATGGGACGAACGTTTTTTAACCTTGAGAAAATTCGTTAAACTTGCATAATTTCAAGAAAATTGTGGTTTTTCCAATACCACGCGCGGAAAATTTTTTTTAAACATGTTATACATCGTTTCTCGTAGATTTTTCAAATCGATTTCAAATCTAGTCTCAAAATATGTCTACGATGGCAGGATTTTGAAAAAATAGATTTTCGTGACAAAAACTAATGAAATCATTTCTATCGAAAGTTCTTTGATTTTGAATCCGTTTTCGTCCAAATTGCCCACTGTGCGACGCTGCTGCGGCATTATAGTCTTTTTTTTGGGTCATGGTAATTTGCCTCATCAATTCTTACCTTTTCTATAAACAAGAGAAGACTAAGAAAGGGAAAAAGCCACTGAGCCATTTGCAATTTTTAAAAACAGTTGTTTACGTTGTCTACGTCGCATTCTGCTGACATCAGACTCAATCTAAAGCTGTACATAGTACTTAAAGAGCCGAAAAGGGACTGTAAGGTTTGCTCTGACCGTAATACGCCTGGAGGTAGGCGGGAAGTAATATATTATTGTGATACGTGTCCTGATAAACCTAGGATGCATCTTGGATGCATTGTTTTACGAAATATCATACAAAAATTAATTACAGAGTATAATATTTCTCAAATTTTGTTCCTTTTGATATAAAAATAAATAAATCGGTAAACTTTTATTATTTGTATACGTTTGTTTGTTTATAAATGATTTTAAAGTACTTGTAAAATATTTCCCTAATTTGGCCGAAATCGTCTCGAGTTGCTGGTTTGCGCAGGCGAAAAAGGCCTCGAGTGCAAAGGGTTAATATTGAGATTTCTTTGAGTCTATAGTAGAACCTGGAACATCTGATGTCTAGTGTGTTCGACTACAGGTGCGGAAAAATTTAAAGGGTGATTCTCGATGACGATATAAGATGAAAATGAAGAATAAAAAATTTGCGATTTCCACTTGGTCTTTTAGTGATTAGCAATCAAAAATCCGCCTGAAATGCGGCAACCCGACCAACAGAGGTGTCCGTTGTGTACGTCATAAAGGCGCGCGACAGTCAGGTATCAAGTGACAAACACATGCTCACCTTGGTTCTCAGTTGTGATCTCAGCGTGGTGAAATATTTTAAGTATTCACAAACTAATCTTAAATTGAGCCGGCCTACATGTTAAAATCCACAATGGCATTTCTAATATCCGCCCTAAGGAATTATCGAGTACAAGGGATCAATGCCTTTTCAATTAACAATCGGACTCACGTAAGTAATTTCCTCGTGATCACTATAAAATGGTTTTCATATATCCATTGTGTTCATAAATATTGAATGAAATCCTCGCAAGGGCAAGTATTCACAAAAATGAACATATTTGTTTACGTGAGTGTCGCGCGCCTCTATGAAGTACATAACGAACACCTCTGTTGGTAGGGTTGCCGCATTTCAGGCTGATTTTTAAATGTCATTAACTGAAGAAGGAAGCCGAAATCGAAATTTTTTTATTCCTCATTTTCGTTTTATATTGTCATGGAGAACCAACCCTTAAATTTTCTTCCACCTGTAGTCGAATACTCTGTATAACCATTTCAATCTAAAGCTAGATGCAAACATTATTTATCATATAAATCAATAACAATTGAATTCGAAAGGAAGAAACTGTTCTGTATTACACGAACACGTGGGTTTCCTATTTGATTTGGACAATTGAGGTTCCTCTATATTTTTTTTGTATTCTTCATATATACTTTTATATATGTACTTGTAAGCAACGTATGTATAAAAAATATATTATAGTCTTAGAGGAGAACAATATTTATCTGAGGGCTCGGATCTTGGTAAGATCTTAGTCCCATCTTGATCCGTTCATCTTCGGTCTTACCTTTTCGATAGTACCAGACGAAAATTAACTTAATAGCCGAGTTGTATCCTGGGATGGTGGCCAGCGACAAGATGGACGTGATCTGACTGAGATCGTTACCCACCATGAACAGATCCACGCTTTGCCATACGGTGACAAACATCATTATAGAGAAGACGGATAAGAAAGCTCGTAAATCCGCTATACGTTCGTGCAGCATCACTGGTTCTGGCCAGATTCCAACTATACGGAGATTCAAACGATTCCATCCGATCGCGTCTCTTATGTCTATAACATCGGTGATCATTAACGAAGATCAATCGTACACCTCCTAATTACATCACAAACCCCCGAGAGAGCAGATGCGATATCGTCTTTTAGGTGTAACAAAGTTATGTAACACTGGAACTACCGAACCAGTCAAAATGATTGGTTTTTCATTTTTTCATTCACAATTACTGAAATTATATAAAATTTTTAACAGTAATTTTTTAATGGACATCTTTATCGAAGATCGTGTTAGAATAAAAATGGTATGAGGTTTGAATAGATGTAGTCTTGTCATTATTACAAAGCCATATACGTCAGTTGCATTTATTACTAGGTAGTTCTAGTGATAATAAAGATTAAGTAATATACAGCTTTTTGATAGTGAAAATTGTATAAATCCCCGTTCAGAAGAGAGTCCTGATCACGATTATATCTTCTGGATATCATTTAGTATCGTGGTTTATTTAATTCGGATTCGATGGGGGTGTGGTGTACCTCGTTCGAAATCCATTGGCACCCTAGTAGACTACACGACAAACTGACAACCACGAAATTTCTGAGTCTCTTGGTCTGCGCAGTTCATCGAAAGGACGCATGCTCGCTTTTTATGTTTCTCTCTTTTTTTTGTAAGAAAGTTCGTTTCCACCCTATGCAGAAAGTGCACGAAGTCAAGTAGGAGGGTGCCTTTCCGCGTAGTTTGCTAGTTTTCTTTTGTGGTTCCGATGAAAAAATTAGCAATCGATTGGAACTTCGCGTAGGTACAACGGTTCATGAACTCGTTGATTATTGAAGACGCTCCGCAAGTCTCTGACAGCGTCCGAAAGTATATTCTCCTGTCTGTTTAATTGATAGACTTGGAACGATCGTGATAAAGAAATACAGGTTACGAACTGTAGTTACTATGAGTTGTTGAAACTGCGCGATGTTCTCTTGGCGAAGAGACGCAGTTCATTTCTTACAGTAGTACACTTGTGAACAGCTAAGACAATAACAGGATCTTCGTAGACATTACAATTGACTGTGCTTCGAATACAGTGTCTTGATTAAGCCTTGTTTTAATCCATGAATGCAGTTACACCAGGCTTCCGTGGATTATTGTAAGTATTTAGAAGTAATACGGTTAAATATCAAAACGTTCATTAAAAGTCAATAGATGATGGGCTGTATTTATTTATTAATCTTTCATGGCCAATAAAACGGACAGGTATCCGGCGGAAGTCTTTATTACCTGAAAAAAAAAGAACTGTAATCTTGTAAATCTTGTAACTCTTGACCTAATAATATATACAGTATACTCGGCATTGTATAATGTAAGGTGTTCGACTTCAGGTGGGAGAAAATTAAGGGGTAGTGCTTGAAGAGAATACAAGACGAAAATGAAGAATAAAAAATTGCGATCGGATTTCGATTGGCTTTATTTCTTAGTTATTATTGATTAAAAATCTGCCTAAAATGCGACAACCCGGCCAACAGAGGTGTACGTTGCTTACGTCATAAATGCGCGTGGCAGTCACGTATCAAGGAGGGTTTTTTTCAGTTGTTGACATGAAATGAGGCAACTCTACCAACAGAGGTGTTCGTTGTTTACGTCATAGGGACGCGCGACACTCATGTAAACAAATATGTTAATTTTTGTGAATACTTGTCCTTGCGAGGGTTTCATTCAATATTTATGAACACAATGGATATTATGAAAACCATTTTATAGTGTTCACGAGTAAATTATTCTACTCGATAATTCCGTAGGACGGATATTAGAAATGCACTAATCATTAAAATATTTCACTACGCTGAGACCACAACTGAGAACCAAGTTAAGCATATATTTGTCACTTGATACGTGACTGTCGCGCGCCTCTGTGACGTACGCACCTCTGTTGGCAATGTTGCCGCATTTTAGGCGGATTTTTAATTGTTAATAACTAAAATATGAAGCCGATATCACAATTTTTACCCTTCATTTTCGTCTGATATTGTCACGGAGAACCACCCCTTAAATTTTCTACCACCCGTAGTCGAACACGCACAAGCATTTATTTATTATTAATTTTTCGGTACGCAAGACATACATTATCTTTGTTACTGGCATAGGAGGAATATTTGTAATTTAATTTGTTGGAAACTCACAGCGTTAAAAAGTTGAAAGGAAAGAGGCCTAAATTTTCCAGCAGTTATTGTCAGTGACTCCCCTGCCCGATGTATTATGGTGATCATCAAAGCCGCCTGTCTCGGCGGTAGATCATACCAAATGCAATCGTACGCCGATTGAGCGATTCCGGTACTCTAATAGTTGGAACATTGTTACTATACTGTTACATATATTGCATAGAAAAATAGTGAAATTCATTTTTTAACGAGGTACCGGTAGCACATTGAATTTGCCTCGAGTATTACTCGGACGATGAATTAATAATCAAGTAGATAATTTAAAACTCTTTTTCACATTGTAATCGTTGTCTACTCACTTCTTGTACAAGCATCTCCCCAACGTAACAGTAAATAAAGAAGTGCAGCATCGAGTTTGTCACGTGCATGAAACAAAAGATCATCTCAAAAATGGATACCTTCTCCTCCCCTTGGTCTACCGACTAAAAGAAAAGTGCGTGCAACTAACATTTGTCTTCGTGAAACAATAATTCAATCTAGCGTCCATGGACGTACGTTCATCAAACGATATCCGGTCATACAGAACATCAACGTGCACATCACGGTTTGCACAAGCAGCATCAGATTGAAGCATTCTTCCACAGTCACTGCAAACCTTGAACACAAAACTTCCGAATCAGACATCTTTATCGTTGGCAGATATCCCTTTTCACTGTAATAATTACTAAAAGATCACAATTAATATAAGGTGGCTATCACCATTCGAAGTCTTGGCCAAAATGTAAATGTTCTTTTACAAAAACCAACTTCCAGGACCAAAGCTGTAATTCAATTTTCAATATTTCATAGGAAAAAAGTTACAAGTCCTGTGATAAAGCAAGAGTTTTGCAGTATCTAAACGTTGAAGTGAGGTGGCTGTTTGAAACAATACGTCCACTAATTTCTACATAACAAAATTCGTAAAGATCATGTTCCTCCGGTAAAGTTAGGGGCCAAGTCGTCGTAAACCCGCGATAAGGTAGAGTGACCACGTTACCGACAATATTTACGAAAAATGGTTTCACGGGAGGAAAATTGTTGTCTTCATATGAGAATATTTTTCTCTGGGAAAGGGCTCATTCGAAAGATAATGGTTCAATATAGTGCGAGTTGGTAATAGTTTGATAAGATTATGCAGTTTTTTGTTAATATAAATGTTAGAAGTAGGTCAAAAATTGGCCTTCGATTTGTTCGAACCGGGCCCCTTTCTTTGGGGCCTAAAATTTTTTATTAAGAGCCATGTCGCCATAAACCCGTGATAAAGTAGAGTGACCACGTTACCGACGAAATGTGACAAATTCAGTCATAGACAAGACCCGTCGGATCAGGACCAAAACGGAATTTAAGTGTGTATCTGAAGTCTGTGAACGGAAATTGTACAGCAATTACCGACCTGCTGACTCTGCAAAAATCACGTGACTACCATTGGCAGACTCCTAATGAGTGGTATGCACAAACCTCGTCAGCTCGTTGTGCCTGTGTACAATGTAAATGATTCTGTCCCTGAACTTCGTCTGATGGTTTCTGTTAGCCAGATCTTCAAGAGCGTTCCTGAGAATGGACAATTGTCCGCACAGGTGTAGCACGAGGACGGCCAGGAAAGTGTCGAAGCTCGAGTAACATAGGGTCATGGACGCCATGCCTATGATCTGTCCCATCCAGGTCACCTGCATATTGGGACTTTTTTCCGTGTCATAGGGGAAGATCGATGGGTGTAGCAGTGCCTTGGAATCGGTCATCGAGGTGTTCTCAATGCTGCTGGTTACTTGAAGAGCCATGAATGCGACAAACATTATGTAAGTGAAGCTGGACAACACGATCGATATCATACGACTTATTTTTGCGTTCTTCAGCATCACTTGATGATCCGATTTCGAATGCGGCGAGGACCAGTCGATCAGCAATTGTTCAAGCAACAGCGACAATGCTGGAAAGACGATAGCTCAACACTATTTCTGCCGTAGTTGTCAAAAGTCATCTTATAAAATTTTTTAATTGACCTGTTCATGTTCTAAAGAAAATGTAACAAAAAATATATATAATTTTGTAGCTAACAAATCTATTTGTTGAGCGTTTATGTTGATTTATTAATACTGCTAAAGGGGGGAGGGGTTCTTCGGCCGCTAGGAAAAGCTCGAGTGAGAGTGTGGCACTCTCACAACGCTAGATCCGCATATACGCACACGAGGTTTGCAAGGGTCCGAGATTACTCATGTCACTTCGCAATAATGCAAAGATGGGCCTTTTGTGTGGTCAAAAGCGCTAGATAAAAGATATATCTAGAGAGCTAGCCCCTGCAAAAGTCTTATTTTTGCGTTTTCTAAGCGAAATATGCAATATTTGGCAAAATGTACAAGTGAAGGGACACAGGGTTGGGTTCTCCGGTGATCGTCACGCTATAAACGGCCGCTAGGAGAAGCTCGAGCGAGAGTGTCGCACGCTCACAACGCTAGAATATTGTAAATCACGAGTAGAAAACCGCAAAAGTAGGACTTTTCAGGGGGTTAGCGCTCTAGATTTATCTTTTATCTATCGCTTTTGACCATAGAAAAGGACCATCTTTGCATGACAGTGAATTCTCGATATATGTCAACAACACGGGTCTTGCCAGCGTCATGTATTGCACAGAAGACATACCCTAGCCGTGTTATGTTTACACTCCTGGACGTCCGAGGCCTTTCGAGCATCATGGCCCCTTACGGGGTTGCCCCGCGGTAGTGGGGATAATGCCGCGTCAATTATCATCCAGGGCTTGGCGACATCGGGCTTGCCGGTTGTGGTGAACCGCATAGTCAGCAATTAGGGGTGATGGAATGCGGTCGCTTCGTTCTGCTTACAAGTAATGTCGCAGAAGGAGGTGGTGAAGAGGGGGAGGAAAAACGTCTCCCTAGAGGCCAGCTGCCCCCGGTTAGGGATCGCAGACGTGATGGCAGCGGTAGGACTAACTAATACTTCTATGGTCGCTATAGGGAGGGGAGTATCACAAGGCTTCCCCCCAGGGGCGAGGCCGGAAGAGTGTCTCGCCTCGTTCCGCCAATGCGACTGGCCGACAGCCCTCCGTAACGGGCGTCACGGGCTGGGTGGGCCGGAACTCGCTTTGGCCTCTCCTTACCGCATGCGGACACCTCCTATCTCGGCCCCGGGGGAGCCCCTCGGGGCTACTCCACCTCTCGAGTAAATTAGGGATTTTCCGGGAATCGTGGGCGACACGAGCTGGGACTTGTGATGCCCAGCCGAGCGGCTCTCGGCCGGGTGGGGGGGGGGGGGGGTGGGCGGGCCCGCGAGAGGTCCCACTGGAGTAGGATCACATGGGGGTCGCTTCTCTCCCCCCGGGATGGGGCCGTAGTTGACAATGGTAGGGGGTGGTCGGTTGCATTCGATTTTGAGATCCCGACCGCCTCCCAATTAGCTCGGGGAAGCCAACGTGGGGTTTAGTGGGTATACCCTGCATTGCACACACCGCCGATGAGACCCACATAGTCCCACATACATAGTTCGGGGATGCGTAATGCATTTCCCTCACGATAAAAAGAAGGCCTTGGCGACGTATATACAGAGAAATCAGTGCATTGGGAAATGGTATGCGGGATCCCGGACCTTTGGACTCCACATTTACATATATGCGGATCTAGCGTTGTGAATGTGTGACACTCTCTTTGGAACTTCTTCTAGCGGCCGGAGGACCCAGTCTTTTAACATTGTGAATATTTTTCTCTCTTAGAATGCAAAGTGGTTTAACATAGACGAAGCCTAAATCAGGTTATCGTCCCTTATTTGGACGATTGAGGAAGGAAAATGTAGCCCTTACTCTTTCTGTGACGTCGCAGGGAGGCGTGCTTGGACAGCGAGAAGAGGACCGGCGCGTTTATCGATAGATTCTCGATCGCCTCGTCCAAGTTCGTAGATCTTAGTATCAAATACGACATCTGAGGTAGGGAGACAAACATAATGGTCACGAAGACCGTCGACCAGAACACGAACGACGATATTTGACGCGAACGTTCTGCCGTAACTCGTGGATCTGGCCATACACCGATCACAATCAAATTGTATTTGGTAAATCCCATTGCGAAATCCATTTTCCCGATTACTTCTACGGGCACTTTTCAATTATTTTGTCGTGCCATAATCGTAAACCTCGATTCCGGAAGCGAGACGTTAATATTCCTAAAGTTAGTAATGGATTTTCTTGCGATCAGAAGCAAACATTTGGTATCATAAAATCCAGTACTGTGATTAGAAAATTGTTCGCTCTTAGAAAATGCCAATGTCATAACGTTACAGTGAATTCACGATATATGTCAACAACACGGATCTTGCTAACGTAGTGTATCGTCTAAGAGACATACCCGAGCCGTGTTTACCACGCGGTAGTGGGGATAATTCCACGACGTTTATCACCCAGGTTGTGGCGACATATATGCCGGGTGGTTTACGAGTAAGAGGCCACTTAAATAGCTCCGTTAAGCTTAAGGATAGAACAAAATGTTAGGGAGAAAAGTTGTGCTGTTAAAACGGGCAAATATGATAATATTAAAAAATGTTCCAATAACAGCTGTTTTCAAGGTTTCTTGAAGGTTATCGATGATTTTTAAATAGCACCATATATTTTTAACTTCACAGTGTCGTACCTGATTTCAAGACGAGTTCACCGATATGGTACACTATTACCTTCAAATAACCTTGAACTTGAAAAGTTATGATAAAGCAGTGATAACTTCAAAATGTGCAATTTATTTTTTTTCTATTAAATTAAATGTTCGAAATTATGACCTGGGACAGTAACACAAACATTTAAACGTTTTACAAGACAATCAATTGTACTTTCAATTGTTTCTGTTGGGATTGATCTATAAGATCTAATTATTCTTTTTTCCATGTTCTCTGGTGTTGTAGGTTGATCACGATACACATCATCTTTGTGTGTTTTCCAGAAAAAAGAAACCAAGAGGAGTTAGATACCGTGAACGAACTGACTATAGTATGTGTCCATTACGTCCTATATAGTGATTTGGAAATTTACTATAATTTATTTATTTGTACTCGTTACTCGACAAATTTTTAAAGGCATATCTCCTAAAAATATGGCAAAGTTTCTTCTAAAAACGTAAGGTATCTTATTGTGTTTAATGTGCCGGGAATAAAAAAGAATCGAATTATTTTGTTTCAACGTCACTTGAAGGTCATAGTGTACCGCATCATCGAAATTGTCTTGACATCAGCTACAACACCGTGAAGTTAAAAATATATGGTGCTATTTAAAAATCATCGATGACCTTCAAAAAACTGTTACATATGGGGACGTTATCTCCACGTTCATTTCGATCAGAAGTTCTAATCTCTTTTCTGGGGAACGAAAAGCGTCCCAACAGGCCCCCTTTTACTAATAGCAGACACTGTATGCCTTCTTTATATGAAAATCTGTAGACACTCCCTTCTGGCGTCCGTTAATTAATATTCTGATAAGAAATAGCCTGGATAACCTTCGTTAACCCCTTTTAACGAAAATCTAACAGAGGCCTGATTTCATTAGAAATGACAAAAAATATGACTGTGACCCTACGTGACATTGACTCTTAAACAGAGTACCCCTTTCATTTTCAAGGTATATAAACCCGTTCATTTTCATCCTCTTTGGTTTAGTCGAGATTCAGAAGTGGTTCAGTAGCGTTATAGTAATCGTGCAGTCACGCCGCGTTATACGCATAAGAGTCAATTCTAGTGAGATCGGGTTAAAGTCCCTTTCGAATCAAATCATAACCTTATAGATTCCGTTAGTTCGGTATATATTCTATTTGGCATTCAACAATCGCTCTCTGACCCCGCATTGCCAATGCGTCAAAACCGTGCATCGTAGGTGACAATTTCTCCAATTGTACACTTACTGCATTCATTCGCGGCACAAACAACTACATTTGTAATTATCTTAATTTAGAATATGCTTGTCTTGTTTGTTAACTCGCGCAATCTACAACCCTTAATTATTGCCTAACATCCTAATCCAATAATTGAACGTTCCCACACGATACAATCTTACCGCTCTGATAGTAGTTACGAGGTTTACTAATCTTAAATTCAAATCAACAAAGATTTCAAAATTGAAAACAAATTGAAACCATACTCTTGGGGTAACAACCCCCTCGCCGGCCTCTCGGGTTGCTCGCAGCCTTGGCTCGTAACAAGACCTTGAAAACGACTGTGATTGGAACATTTTTTGACATCACCATATTTGCCCCCTTCAACAGCACCACTTTCCTCTCTAACATTTTCTTCTATCCGTAAACCTAACGGAGTTATTTAGGTGGCCTGTTTCTCGTGAACCACCCGGTAGAGAAGTCACTGTACTTTGTACTATGATAGAGGTGTACATATACCGTAAGGGCGTGTTAACTATATGTAGTCAATTCTCAAATTATTTGTATTCGAACGCGACAGAAGGAATTCTCTCACTAGATTTGTCTACTTGGAGATTTACGAAAGATTTCACCGTTCACGTAGTTTTCTGAAATGTTCGCAGACTAAGGGTATTTCAACAACTAAACACTATCAGATTGCGGCGCAACCCGTTACCGGACACGGACTTCATTACGCATTCCCATCTCTCTCGCAACGAAACCGTTTTTCGATCGGAAGTTCTAATAGCATCAATCTGGAAGTTCGCGGAGGGAGGCTACCCTGCAATTCGAACTCTTTTCGTCCGTCCATCGTCACGAAAATGCTGTCTGCTGCGCACATGTCTGGCGGCAATGTCTGCGAGACACGTATCCAATGCCGAAGGAATTACGCTAGCATAAACACGTGCTAATTTATAAATGGAGAGACGCCATCGAAAACGACGACTAATACTACATCGACAATTCTAAAGTGCATGTAAGTATTAGTATTTTACGCTTAACACGAAGAAATCAAGGTTTCGTACAAAATGATACGTTTATTTGTCCGTCACTGTAAAAAAAAAAAAACACGTTTATTGCTAACTTACACGTACATTCGATGCATTTTTTTTCTTTTTGAGAAATCTGAACTCTTCGCGCATGCAATGGGAACGAAATAAATATCATTTGCAACAATTTGTATCATTTGTCGTTCCGTGTGTTAAGGGGGGAACCTTGTGTAAAATGAATGTCTGATGAAGTTGTTTAAACGCATTTTTCTCGAAACGCAAAATTTCGCACGCAGTGCAACGTAGCTCAAAAACTGATTACTCGATCTTTATGAAACTTGGTATACACATTCCATAAATAGTTGGCCACAACATGATAACTCCGATTTTTCAATTTTTTATTTAAAACATTGTTATTAACAGAAAATCATAACACAAAATCCGAAGTTTAAGAAATTTTAAACTTCACCATTTTTGGAATTTTGCAAATTTTAATAAAAGAAGAATGTCATGTTGTGCGTATTTGCATGAACTAACGATTACATTTTGATTTTGTTGTTTGAGATCATTTTTGTACACTGTGCACTGCACGGCGCGTTTCTGAGATGCCATTTTCAAGCTGCCATTGCACCATTGATATTAATTATTAAAATTTATAAAAGATATTTTTGTTTACTTTGTAACGTTAATAAATGATACCTTAAATTTTAAATCAATCTACGCATTACATTTAAAAAAAAAACTTCTTGAGAAACAAGCCATTTACACAAGGTACCCACTTTAAATGAACGCGCGTCCGACAATCAGGCGACCGAGTGAAAGTGAAGACCCATTGGTAAACTCAAATTTGACCCGAATCTCGTGTTCGAATCGCGTCACACGGTGTACACGCGCGAAATTAATCTACCGGCTAAACGGTTTAGGTCAAGTTTAGGCTAGCCAGGTCCTCGTGGGTCTCCGAGTCGATCGCCGTTTTCGAAAATTTCTCTTACTCTATGGTCCCTTAAAATTATTAGCTCAGACATTAAATAGAGTGGCAGGTATGTACACTTTTGGCTCGAGACCAGTTCGCGGTCTCTTCTCCGAAATTCTCCGCGAGAGGAAGCACGATGGCAAATGGTCCCCGGTTGGTTTCAATCATTTTATAAATCTACTATCGATTCTACAAACAGCCAATGGCAGAAATATCTGTCCGCGTACACAATTGGAGCTCCATATTAAATTACAAAACACCGGCATTACAATTTGAAAATGTGCGACTATAAAATTGACCATTTCCTTCATTCTGCTTGTTCCGTCCCCTCAATTTTCCCCCGTAGTTCTTCGGCTAAATTAGTGTCGTTAGTTCCCGAGATTCTTCTGAAGTTTGAGCCCTTCGGGCGTACAGAGTGTTTCAAAATGCGCCGTACGATTTTAAAGACA
>CM052136.1:2736211-2753309 GCA_028454255.1 Halictus ligatus | reverse complement strand
AATTCTTGAAAAACAAGAAATTTACACAAGGTTCCCCCCTTAATGGAAAATTGGGATTGGTGTTCGCGTGGCGAAACTTTTTCGCCAGCAACCCCGGCCGAAATCTGGTTTTCAAGTTCACGAACAACGACCCGGGCAAGTCGGACCGGAAGAGACGTCGTTAAGTTGGCTGGACGGGTTCAGAGACCCGCCAGTGAAAGTCCAAAGACGATGCACACCTGCGTAACCTCATGCCCAAGGCGAAATCTTTGGTTACCCCCTCCGATTATTCCGTTTGAGACTCGTGCGTTGTCACCGTTGCGTTGTAGGTAGCGATTTCATTTTTACAACAGTTCCGACCAGCTATTTTTTCTGTTACAGCGCGCGCGACGCGACTCACAATGGGCAATTTGGATAAAATCGCATTCAAAATCAAGGAACTTTCGATAGGAATCAGGTAGAGCGATGAAATTTTGTTTAAATTAAAGCTCAAACTTTGTAGAATATGGAAAAAATAGGGAGATTGTGGTACGAACGTTTTTTAACCTTGAGAAAATTCGTTAAACGTGCAGACATTCAAGAAAATTTTTGTTTTTCCAATACCACGCGCGGATAAATATTTTTAACATGCTTTATACATAACTTCCCATAGATTTTTTCCCGCTGATTTAAAATCTGGTCTCAAAAATTGTCTACGACCTCAGGATTTTGCAAAAAACAGATTTTTGTGACAAAAAGTAATGAAATCATTTTTTCGTTGAAATGATTGGATGGTAATAATCTCCCTATTTTTCCCATATTCTACAAAAGTTTCAGCTTTAATTTTAAAAAAATTTCATTTCTTTACCTGATTCCTATTGAAAGTTCCTTGATTTTGAATCCGATTTCGTCCAAATTGCCCACTGCGCGACGCTTCATGTTGTATTCCTCTCGTGAAACACGAACGAAATTGAACGAAGAGAAGTTGTTGGTCATGCCATGCGTTATTAATTTAAATAACAACGTGCAGGAAATTAATTTGACTTTCTTTTTTCGCGAAGTTCGAGATCACGATTGTCGCGCGCTGGCCGTGCGCAAGTAGAGTGTTAACGATGAAATGGACTGGAATTAATCGTTGGTATAATTAGCGGACGCGTGAAGGACAACAGGCGATGCATTCGTTTACGTCGGAATGTGAAACGACGCGGTTGCAGGAGCTGTATTACAAACATTTTCAAGATCTGATTTAAAAGATTGGATGCAGATCTGATTTTCGTTTCGCTGAATCGTCGGTGAAGGGATCGTCAATGATACCGACGAAGTTCAGCGTAGACTGTTTGTCTAACATGTCGTCTTGCCAATCGATGCGTGGCCTTCGATAGAATTCGGCGACCTCGTTCGTCATTAAGAATTATGAACGCGTACACCTCCCATTGTGTCCGATGCGATCCTACGAAGGCCTCTTGACGTTTTCCAATATCGGTCGTCGGTCTTCTGTTGCACACTCGTTTTCCTTGACATACCTCGAAGACGAACCTACGCGTCCTCATAGCGAACACGACCCACGTATGTAAGTATCCACCGTCACCATATTCTGTCCTCTCTGGAAACGAACTGCGAATCCAACTGCGCTTCCATAAATCCATCGATTCGAAATACTTAAAAACGAACAAAAAATTCAGAATAACTTAAAAGAAAACCGATTGCGAAACTTTGGGGATTTACGTACCCACTAAACAATTTTCTATGAATTATCCAACAAAATTTGTCTGCAAAATCTGATCCATCTGTTTCCGCAATAAGGCTCGGTATTTAAGTACACAGATTGCAGTCAAAATTCCATGCCAAATCAAGACCAAATCGAAGCCAAACCTTGGCTTCGTTGTAGAGGGCAGGTCAGTCGTACTAAGAGCGAACCTAACCTTGTTCTAAGAGTAAACTTTGCTTGTAGGAGGGAAAACGGAATTAAATTATTGAAAATACATGAAACTTAAAATTGTATAATTTAGAAATTTAAATGAAATTCTATTTTTCCTCCCACAGCAAGGTTTACTCCGATTTTTCCCAACATGTACTCGTAGAGCAAGGACTTAATGCGACCGACCTGCCCTCTATAACGAAGCTAACGTTTGGTGTCAATTTGGCATGGAATTTTGCCTGCAAACTTTTCACTCAAATTCCGATCCATCTGTTTCCGCATTTGGCTAGGAATTTGTCGACAAGTTTTGGTGCCAAATTTATTCAAAATAGGGACCAAAGTCTGGTCCAAACAGTGTTGAGTACCAAATGGACAAGCCTTTTGATCACGAAGTGTGATAGCGTTTAATTTTATTGATGACTGTACAAATCGTTATTGCTTGTGTATTTCTGTTGCTTTTGTGTGTTTTCTTGTTAATTTTGTAAGTTATACAAGTAAATCATTTTTTTCTGCACTGCATCTCTTTTATAAATATCCTAGAATATGTTAACACTCATTGTTTATAACAAAAATAATTAGTAAACAACAGTTCTACGAACTTTTGTGTCAAATTTATTGGTGTACGAATACTTTCCACACCCACTGTAGATACCATACAATTTCTTTTACTGCCTAAATTCACTGCGAGGCGTGTACGAAGGAGATAGACAATGGTCGCGATTGTATCTTTGAGATGTTAACGATAGCACACGTGTGTCATCTTTTCAGCTAATTCAGAAGTCTCCTCCTACCCGCCCGCGTAGAAAGCTCGAGGAAAGTGAAAGTATCAACACCGCGGAGCCACCCAAATATGTACTTTAATACGTTTGCTGTTGCTATGTATAGCGACGCCCTATTTCCTTGTGGTTCCTCTCCGGTTTCGGCTAAACAGGACACGGAGTTTCTTCTCAATTATGTGAACGACGACGCGAGTTCTGTCTCATTTGAATAGGAAATGTCCCACCTCAGGCACTACATCCGTAAGCTGGCATTCTTCGGACGTGGAACAGGTGTTTCTAGTCATTCGTCTATGTGGAATGTAAATTCGATATTTCTTCGGACAGGTGTGATATCTCTTCGTTACGCAAGCTCCGATTGGATGGTACAAGGAAACGTAACGAATCTGTAACCCGATTCGAACCGTACGTAAGTTAGAAACTATGTAGGTAAAAAGGGAAAGAAAATTATGAAAGATACGCGAACAAGCATGGAAAGAATAATTAAGATTCTTGTAAAAGATCAGGCAGACAGTGCGAACACCACAGTCGACGTTTTTTCGCGGTCATTCTTCTCGAGGCAAACGGGATTCAAGGAGAGACATTAAAATATCCGATGATTCGTGGATCCTTCAGGATTCATCTTGGAAAAAACATCCGCGTCGAGAATATGTAAACCTGTTGGCAAAAGAAAAGACCAAAGTCAGACACGAATTCGTATTTATGTGTTCGTTTTCTATTTTCGGTGCTAAACTTGTCACCGGAATGATTTATTTGATTTGATTTTAAGTCCACAATATAAATTCAAATATGAGAATTTGAATTTGAATTGTTTGATCTAGAAAGTGCTTAAATTTAAATTGAAAAATCTGCGTTCGATCGTGAGAACACAGAATTTTTATATTAAATTTCTTTTCTTAACACTAATCCTACATCCCCGGGGCAAAATGACAGTTTACAGATTTTTTATTTTACGATAACCGAAATTATAAAGATCTTTTCGTGGGAAATGATTAAATAAATATATTTAGCAGAGCATGTATTATAACACAAACCACACAAAATCGAAATAAATTCAATCTCGTAATTTTTATGAGACACTATGTATCAGTCACTTTGAATACTCGGTAGGTTTAGTGTTAATATAACTATGAAGTTATTACTTACCTGTTTTAATTAGAAATTTCGATTTTAGTCTCATAGTGCATGGACGATCAAACAAAATGGCCGCTTAGCGTGTAAGGAATCCGCGGAATCGCGGAATTGTTTCGCATTTACGGCAACGTGAAAAAATAGCGGTGCGAGCGTTCTAGAAACCCTAATCGTCGTTAGGAATCTCTCGTTCGTGTTCTCACCGCGATTTTATCGCGTCGGAAGCAGATCGAACTGTAATTTCGCTCTAAAAACGTTAAAAAAATTGCTTAATTGCTAACATGGATTCGAAGATCGAAGCGACATTCTTTCCAACGACACTCTAACAAAATGACCTATGATTATTTCTAGTCGTTTTACCGAGCTTTAAATGAAAAGAACGCAGTAAACTTCACCGTACCACCATAAGGGTCGTTGTTATATTAGTTAATCAGGACCCTGAAGGTGTAATGTTATAAATGATAACTGAAAAAGAGTTGAGAATCTTCCATTATTGCCACAATAATAACTAGTGCATCTCAACCCATGGTGCGTCCCTCCCGGAATTACCTATCACACTTTGTGAGCAAAAGGCTTGTCTATTTGGTACCAAATCCTGCTTGGAGCAGAATTTGGCTCCGAGTTTGTATGAATTTGGCACCACAACATGTCGACAAATTGCTAGCCAAATGTGGTAACAGATAGATCGGAATTTGAGCGCAAAGTTTGCAGGTAAAATTCCATACCAAACTGGAGCCAAACCATGGCTTCGTTATAGAGGGCAGGTAGGTCGCATTAAATCCGACCCCTAGGGAGCAGAATTTGGTCCCTATTTTGTATGAATTTGACACCAAAACTTGTCGACAAATTCCCAGCTAAATGCGGAATCAGATGGATCGGAATTTGAGTGCAAAGTTTGTAGCCAAAATTGAGGCAAAATCTTGGCAAAGTTATAGAGGGCAGGTCGGTCGCACTCTAAGTCCTTGCTCTACGGGTACATATCGAGAAAAATCGGAGTAAACCTTGCTGTAAGAGGAAAAATAGAATTTCATTTAAACTTCTAAATTATATAATATATTAAGTTAAGTTAAGTTTCATATATTTTCAATAAAATTCCGTTAAAACAAGGTTAGGTTCGCTCTTACTGCGACCGACCTGCCCTCTATAACCAAGCCAAGGTTTGGCTTTGATTTGGTCTTGATTTGGCATGGAATTTTGGCTGCTTAATACTTAAATACCGAGCCTAATGCGGAAATAGATGGATAGGAATTTGTAGACTTGGTGGCAAATTCATAACAAATTGTTTACTGGGTATGCTCCTGGGTAGACACGTGTTGTGGATATACAGTCAGTCCAATAAGTATCCGTACCCTCTTAAAAATCGCATAACTTTGTCAATATTGGACTATACTACTTGAATTTTTTTGAGAAATATGTTTGATTAAAATTGCAATTGGTCGAAATTATAGAGAAAGTACTAAAAGGTGTATATTAAAAATTTAAGAAGTACGTTTTGTACATCTGTATCAATTATACATGTTCTAAATATTTCATCTACATCGGTCAACATTGCACTGAGCCACAAATATTTAACGATGAAAACTTAAGGGCGAAAGTCGCAGAATTTTGGAGCATCTGCAGCTCATTACAACGTTCACCGATTTTGATGAAATTCTCAGAACATGTACAATTCATACACATCTACAAATCGTACTTTTTAAATTTTCAATGCAAGTCCACATTAAAAAAGTGGCAAAATACAACTTTTAGTATTTTCTCTGCACTTTCGACCAGTTGCAATATTTGTAAAAAATTTGTTTCACTTTATGTAATGATCCAATTGTCCTAACTTCTCAAAAAAATTCACGTAGTATAGTCCAATATTAAGAAAGTTATGCGATTTTTAAGAGCGTACATCGAGCGTATATCGAGTAACACTGTATACCCCGACCCTAAAGCCTTCACGCGTTCGAGCTCGGTGCTGTTGTAGATTCACCAAGGAAAAAATATTTTCACGATTTTAGAGATGTTTCAATGGCCAGAGTCTCATTTATTTTGATGGACATTTTTAAATGACCATGCTAAGAAGCTGTTAGCAAAATCCATGGTGAAAAGGGTTGAAACGTTTGTTCGTATGGCTTGACCGGAAACCGGAGACCTGTTGTCGCTTCCTTTTTACGGCTTCGATCGATCATAACGACCATAACGATCTCGGGACCGTGGCCCCGTACACTCTCCCGTCAAAGTGGGACCCGGTTGATAAAAAGTGGCTCACTTTCGTTGCCATTGAAACGGTTCGATCTCGCGTAACGCGAACACAAACTCCGAAAGTGTGTTTATTAGAGGAGAGAACAGGCTGCCTCTAACGGGAGAGATAAACGGGCATAATTGCTGGACTTTCTTTTCTCCTGCTCCTCCGGCTCGTCCTTTTCTTTCGCGTTGAGCAACTCCGTAATGAATTTAGTGAAATTCCAAGTATCTAGCCCGACGACGAATTGCGTTTCGGAAAGAACGAATCATTCGCACTCGATGGCCGTCGAAACGAACGTTGAAAGCAATCCTCGTTGGATCCTACGGAGGATAGATCGTGGGAAAACGGATGTAGGTTAATCGACGTATTCATAATTCGACTGCACTTCGAGGAGCCGGTAAGCTGTCATTAATCAATCCACGGAGAACTATACGGTAATCGAGCTGTCCCGAAGCAAAAACGAAGAAGCTACTTGCGACCTGAAATCTGAACTTCGATCGTCCGTCTGTGACTTTTATTCTACTTATATTTCCTTATGTCACTAGGCATTTCCGATATACAGGGTGTCTCGTTTATCTGAAAACAGAAATATCTCGTGACACGCTGAAGTTAGGAAAAATTTGTGTTGACGAAAATTGTTCGGTATGAGGGGAACGATCTTATGGTGTAATTTTTATCAGGAATCGAATGTCGGTGGTGGGGGATATTTCAAAGTTAAATTAATTTGTTTTATAAATGGAACCATATATTTTTTTGTCATAACACGATAGCATTTTTCGAGAAGAATTCCACGACATATCACATTATTTTATTTACTGTTACAAAGCATTAGAAATTATGTTATCTCGTAACTTTTTAAGTAGGCAATGGTAGTACATAGCTAGTTGCCGGTTATTAGCTGCACACTGTAAACAAAAAACGACCTTCTTGTCATTTGTTTTGAAGAGTTGCATTATTTGTCTCGGGCTTCATTCATTTTAGGTGAGAAAATGCAATACTAGAGACTGTAATAATTTCATTGAGTTCTATTTGGTGCTTTCGAAGTTATTTAACACGTTGAATGCCATGTCACCCATATGTATGTGACGGAATTGTTTGTCCAGGTATTGAAATAAATTTTTACGTTAATATATTAATTGTACCAAATTTGATGAGGATCTGTAAAATGCAAGAAAATTGGAGGACTACTCGATATCATAGATTTAATTTTCTTCAATTTTTATTTCATCAAATAACACTTTGATTTTACGGAATTTTTGAGGTTTCTAGTTTGGCAGTCAAAGTGTTAATTCCAGAACATGCCTGTCAGGAAAAAGCTGAATTAGTTTGTCTGCGTGGTGATGGATGTTTATCCTATGAAGAAGTGGCTCGGGAATTTCATAAGCGACATCCTTCTCAACGAAAGCTAACAGTTAAATTAAACATTGATAAAGTTTAGTTATGTATACTGAATAAAATTGCTAAGTATATGAACTATAAATTTTATGTTTATTTATTTCGGTAATTTAAGAAACTTAAGGAGACCTAAGAAGGTCGATCTTTGTTTACAACTAATAGCCGACAATCAGATATGTACTACCATTACCTACTTAAGGAGTCACAAATTTATAATATAATTTCTAATGTTCTGTGACAGTAAATAACATAATGTGATATGTTGTTGAATCCGTCTCGGAAAATGCTATCGTGTTATGATAAAAAAATATATGGTTCCGTTTAAAAAAATTAATTTGACTGAAATTTCCCCCACACCCATTTGAGACCTGAAAAAATTACACCACAAGATTGTTACCTTCATACCGAACAATTTTTGTACACCTTTTTTCGTAACTTCAGTGCGTGAGGAGATATTTCCGTTTTTAGATAAACAAAATACCTTGTATGCTCTGTCACTTATCAGTGAAGTACAAAATTATTCGATTCGCAATCGATTCTATAATCTACGAGTGGCTCCCTCTTAACCCTAAGCACTCGAATGGCAACTGTAAGGCATCAATAAAAATTGCTATATCATTATTCAAAATATTTTTCACATTATTAAATTCGTTTGTATTTAATAAATTACTAAAAATTTCAGTATTGTACGAGTAAGTTCCACCATTTTTCTACGTATATCACGAAAAAAATATATAGAAGGGAAATATTCTAAGTCGGAAGAAATGATTCGTTTCGGAGTTAAAATAGCTTCGAGTGCAAAGGCGTCTGTGAAGCGAGTCTTACAATTAGACTTAACCAGTTAACTGTTTTTTATGAGTATACCGGTCATGAAGAAATGGCAATGATTTATGTTATGACGAGTATACTCGTCATGCGTAAAAAGTAGTTGCAATTTGCTGTTTAAATTGCAATTTTAGTGAACACTAAAATATATTCGTAAACTTCAAGATGTCTGAAATATTTGGAGGTCAAGACGAAATGAAAGGAACAAATAAAAATATATAAATAATTATTATGAAAAAACTGTGAGGAAGCTACTGTTACATGCAAAGTTAAAAAAATTCGTAGAACGTGATTTGTTACATATCCAAATACACACTCCAAATTGTTGGCCCCAATAAAATTTAATATTTCAATTGTATTTGAATAAGTATTAAGATCTACGAAGTCACCTAAAACCTACAATTCATCAAATAATTCTAATTTGCTTGTATCCTTATCTGTACCATCCTTAAGCATACTTCTAGTATCGTTACAATGTTTTCTTGAAATTTCTTTGTCCATATATTCTATCACTTTGACATCGTAAAAAATTTGAAAATAATCATTGTGATATTTAAGTTGACGAAATCTTTCTTTTAAAGAGTTCAAATTTATTTCCTCTGTAATTTGGCGAATGGAAGCCTTATTCATACTGACGCGTGTTTTAAATTTATTTTCATACTATCTTATTTAAGATAATTTAAATAACATTCATTTTGACATTAAATTTTGTTGACATTTGAAAATTTTAAAAACTTAACTTGGGCCGGCCCTGTATTTGAAATACTTTGAGGCCAAGACGAAATAAAATGAACAAATAAAAATATATAAATAATTATTATGAAAAAACTGTATATAGTATGAACTTTTTTTGTAAATGTATGAAATGTATGAACTTTTTTTGTAATGTTTTCTTTTGTGAAGCCATTACAATACATACATACAAAAAATGTTGTACATCCTTGAAAGAGATGATTCCTAAGGTCATTTTGAAATAACTTTTTCCTTCGCAAAAATGTTCTACAACCAGTGCTGGGCCTAATATTATTTGAAATAGAAAATATTAAATAGTTTATTTTATTTTTAAAGCATACCTATAATCATGCAAATAAATTATTTTACTTATAAGAACAAGTTTTTGAAATACTATTTAAAAATATTATTTTACTTGGAAAATATTGAAAATTGTAAGTCTTATTTTGTAGGACTGTGTAAAATGGTATTTCAAATAGTTGATAGTAACTTACACTATTCTGACAGCTTATTACGATATTGTCACCTGTTTATCAGTATGTTACATGCAAATATTCGTAATTAAGCTATAAATAATACTTTGTTAAGTGTTACAGTTACTTATGTTAAAAGCTATAATTTATAATATTTGCTCAACTTATTTTCATTGTAAGGAAATATTTGAAATACGTATTTGAAATACAACAGTAAAATATTTTATTTTATGTATCTGGTTATCAAAATAAAAATATTTTATTTGCCAAAATTTTTCGTTCTATTTAAGATAGTATTTTATTTGAACCACATTTAATTATACCATATAAAATAGTATTTTAAATATTTTTTCTCCAAATTTTGCCCAGGTCTGCCTACAACTTGATTCCACATTATAACAGCCACACACACTCTGCGTTTGACGAGTATGTGTACTCGTCATCGTTTAATTCTCGCCGACGCAATTTACGTACACATTTTTCAAAGAGGTCGCAACATCTAACTGATTAACTCTTTGGGGCACGGTGGGATTAAAGTGTCCCAACTTTTTGATGTATTTTACGTCATGGTGGGACATTTCTAGTCCCACCCCGAAATCTTGCAACATCTGCATATGCATAGGTTTATATTTTGCCTTTTCTATGCGGCACGGTGGGACTATTCGAACCGCGCCCAATAACAACAAATCTAATTGACTATTACTATTTTGTTATGTTTTTACACGATGTTATACCTTTATTAATAAAACTATACCAATTTTGTTTCATTTAAAACCCGATAAAATTCCTGTGCAACGTGGGTCTATTTTTCATCCGAAATCCTGTGCCGCAAAGAGTTAAAACATAATCCTTGTACTCGCAACGAAGCTTATATGTAGGTTACGACATTCGTATCGACAATAAATAATCAATCTGTAAATAAATAACGGTTCCTGAAAGGCCTCCGAGCGGTTTCCTAGTCGTAACAAGCGATTTTCCATCGTTAAAGTTACAGTGAATACGGTATAAAACTGCGGTGGAAACGTCCGTTGCGAATTTATAGCCGCATCAACAAGTTTACCGTACAAATATTGTGTTCGTTAGAAGCTGTTCCAGAGAGACGGTGTTAGGCGATTAGGGGGAAAGTTCCGCACGGCGATTTATCAATTTCGATTTCAAACGGCTCGCTTTTCCAGCGTTGAAATCGCTCGAAACGGGAACAACGGGGACATCGGGTGCCCTAGAGTAGGGGGACGGATTTCCACGGGAGAATCGATATCTCGCCGGGAGTTCGAGAGCACACGGGATGCACGTGAAAGCTCGTTGCAGTCACAGATAACCCGTATCTCATCGCGGAGACACAAATTCCTGGCTCGATGCGGCATAGAATAACGACGACCCACTTCTTCCTCGACTACTTTCACTTGCGCCGGCCAGACACATGGAGCTCGTTCGAAGAATTCCCGAATAATCTCTTCATCGCCTCCCCCTCCCTCCACTCCTCCCGGGGGGACCATTCGCATCCTTTTCTCTCGATTTTTCTTTCGTGGTTACTTTCCTAAATGCCGCGAACTTCCGACCGGAAGCTCCATGCTTCTTCATTCTAACGCTCGAAATCCCACCGAAACTCCGTCTCTTCCGGGGGGATCCTCAACCTCGATTTCATCCGACGCTCGCCGCGACGTTTCACTTTTTTCTCCCGTCCTCTTCGCTCGCCGCGATTTCTAATTACCAAAGAAATTAAACCCGGCAAACTAATTTCGTGCAGTCCTTCCTCTTCACCGCCTCGAACACCTCTTCGAGTCCGTTCTCCCTGGCCACCCGAGACGACGTTCTAAATTGCAAATTAAAAATGTCGTTGAGAAATACTCGGCCATTGTCTGCTCTTGGACAGAAGAAGATCCACGAACCAGTGGCGGATCACTTTTGCCGCCTAGGGGCTACCTCCGCGCCACAGCTTTCATTCAACAGCCAACTCCCTCGCTCGCTCTCTTTTACGCTTTCTTCCCAATAGGTTTATCAATAGCACAAATCACAAAATCATTAGCACTACCCTAATTTTGTTCAACCTGTTTTCCAGATGTGGGGGAGTCGGGTACAGTGTTTACTCGATACATGTCCACACCACGGGTCTACCCAGGGACACATATCGGTTAGAAGGTAATATTCTTGGCAGTGAGGATAGTCCTGGGACTTTTATCGGCTAGATATTTGGGACATATATCGAGTGAAGATTGTACTTGCTTTCTGCATTCCCCTCCCGTAGGCTTCAAAGTGATTTCTTGTAATTTCATACAACGGTCATTCAAACATGTTATTTTTATTTTTCAATTGGACAAAATTTTTATTAATTTGTTTTTATCGTTGTGACTTATGCCTTTGGTATTTTCCTTGGGCTATAGTGCCTGCAGCTCCCTCCCTTAAATCCGCCACTGTCCCGAAGACGTAATTAAATTGCTGATTCTATGCATTTATTGTAAAATTGAATAGGTGTTACTTAAAACAGAAAAAATATTACATTAAGTGTTACGTTATTTTCAACTTAAAGGGGGAACCTCGTGTAAAATGAAATTGCTGAGCACTTTTTTTTTGTTTATGTCGATAGGAAATTTTCTCAGGAATACGATAAAAAAGTTAGAAAGTGATCAGAGACGTTCTTGTACGTCATTTTCAAAATAAAGTGGACGGTTCTATTAAGCGAAGCGGTTCTCGTCGGAGAGGCTCGTGCTTCTCAAAAAACAGAAAAAACGGCTAAAGTACAGGTTTAGGTACAAGTACAACTTTTTGAGGAAGAGGAAGATTTGTTCTATTCTGCCTGAAATCGCAGATTAGCAAAAAACCACGGTAAGTTAAAGTAAATTAAGATTTTTTTACGATTTTTCTGTTACACAAACTTTAAACGAATTTTTCTCGAAACGCAAAATTTCGCACACCGTGCATCGTAGCTCAAAAACTGATTACTCGATCTTCATGAAACTTGATATACATATTTTATAAATCATTTGCCACAACACGACGAGCCCCGATTTTTTAATTTTTCATTTAAGACATTGTTATCAACAATTTTACATAACAGGAAATCCGTTTTTTTTAAACATCGCCATTTTTGCAATTTTGTAGATTTTAATAAAAAAAAGAATGTCATGTTGTGCGTATTTGCATAAACTAACGATTCCATTTTGATTTTTTGTTTCAGATCATTCTTGTGCACTGTACGCTGCACAGCCTTCATTGCACCATTGATGATAACAATTGAAATGTATAACAATATTCTGTTTACATTATGACGTTAATAAATGTTACCTCAAATTTTAAATCAATCTATGCATTACATTTTTCAAAAAAAACTCTTCAAAAACAGGCCATTTACACAAGGTTGTTGAAATTCGAACGGTTGTCGATCGATAAATGCATAAAATCTGCTGTCATAGTGCATAATAGTGTTCTGTTAAACGTGCGAAGCATCGCACAGTGGGGTATTTGTCCCGAAAATGCGGTCAAAAGTCAATTTTAAAAGCTGTACATAAATTATAAAAATTTTGATTCTTGAGTTACTTGAATATCTAAGCAACAATCTATCAATATTCGTTTTCTCATTCATGTATCCATAAAGCACTGTGATTTGTGGGAACTTTAAAATTCTAATAACACTCTTACCTTTCTGAAAGAATTCACCTATTACTAATTTTTAACTTATTTACATACATTCAACAAATTTCTGTTCTATAGAAACTTTTTTAGCTAAGTGTATGGTATACTTTTAAGAAAATTTTACTTATGTTCGGACGAAAATGAATAGAAATGCAGGGTTTTCTAGTAAATGGTACGTACTCATATATGTATCACTAATCTTCATCACTAATATTAAATGTCTTGAATAGTGTACATAAAATAGACGAATAACGTAAAAATATTTATTATAATCCGCGGTATTATTTAAGGACAGATTTTGCACTCCAAACACCCATTTTAGTAAAAAATGTATATAGCACAAAAAGTATAAATCTCAAGCTTTAAAATGGTTGTATTTTTCATCAAATTTGGATAAATTTTAGCAAAGTTATAGCAGTTTAAATACTGAAATCGCTTTGGCCGCACTTTGGGGGCAAATGCCACACTGTGCATCGTGCGAAGAGAGCAGACTAGAAAATACATTTTTAGAATCCTGAAATCTTAAAATAAGTTCCATTGCTTTCTATAAAGATATTCATTTGCATAAACAGATGTTCGCAGCCGACGAAAACTCCCCCGAAGACGAACTAGACCAGCCGTGAAAGTAACCTGCGCGGAATCATTTACGCGAGATACTTTCCCGGGATCCGAATCGTTAAAGGAGGGTTTCTGCAATGACCAATTGCAATTCCAGAATTTCTAATCGGAATTACCTGGTGGCCAGGTTCCATAGAAGGGTCTGCAACACGCTCGATCCAGGCCCGCCACCGGCAGAGATCAGCTCGCAGATTGATCTCTCCTCGCAGGCGTTCGAGTTCGAATGTTCCTCGGCAATTCGTGCCTGCTTGTGCTCCACTGGCAGGTCAGCGACCCTCCATTTCGATAGGACGATGTTGGGCTGGCTGAAATCAAAACCAAAATTCAAAATTCAAGTCGCGTAGATTCCGGGTTAAAGCGTACGCGCGTGACCCACCGGGCCATACGACGTGAACTGCAGGAGACTATAAGCGTCGAAACCTTGTTGAAGGGGCAACTCGTCAGACCAGTTGATAGAATTCGTTCTTTTGCAGAATTACGCTGCATAGTTGACAAAGTCTAATCGTCAGTAGAACCGCGGAAATTATGCGTTTATAACAGAAACGAGGTAAACGTCCCAGTATCCGGATGCTTAAGTAATAGCGGTACGATATTTCTTTATTTAACGTGTAAAAGCGCCATAAAATTAAACAAGTTCTGTTTAATTTGGTAGCTAATACAATATAATTACTGAAAGTTACGACAATCAAATCTTTACATCATGTTAGGCGTATTTGTTTTAACGATTATCAAAAAAGATGCAATGTCCCAGGTATCGGAAAACCTTTTTAGGTTAGGTTTATATCCCAGTACCTGAATTACATTGTCCAATTTACCGAGCACATAATATGTCCGACATTACGTGTTACCTCTTCCGATACAGCTTCAAAAGATTGTTTTAATTGGTCCTGTGTATATTTTTGTTTTTTTCGTTTCTGCCATGCTTAATTTATACAAGAAAAATAATAAAGTTTAATTTTATATGAATAAAAAATGTTAAGGTTATGTACAAAATAATGTTCATATACTTTTCAAGAATTTCAAGAATACACAGATGTCAAAAATAGACACTATTTATTATAATTTATTATACAGAGTGGTCCACTTAAATATAGCCACCTAAATATCTCCTTTATTTTTGATGACATAACAAATGTTTTTCATGCAATGTAAATGGTGTCACAAGGTGAATGCTATGCAAATGCTATTTGTTTCTCAAGGTCATTTTTTCTGGATCTTTCGAGGTAATCGATACTTTTATTCTTATAAATCCATATTTTTTCCTTGTATATTCTAGTTGACATTAAAACGCATTCAAAGATATTAGTAACCTTGAAGTGAACTCTGATTTCCAAAATTAAAATTTGATAAGATATTCATTTCAATTGATATAATCGACCTTGGCAGCGACGAACGAGAACGTGTGGACAAGTAAGTAAATACAATGTACTCTACAAACATCTAGAGGAAATTATCACTTTGAAATATTTCCTCAGTGTAATGATAAACTGATCACGATAAGTTTCTCGAAGCAAGAGAGAATTGATATGGTTCTTATTTATGGTCGAAATCAAGTGTGTTTAGGGGAAGCATTTCGAATTTACAGACAAAAATTTCCTGACTGGAATTTTCCATCGCGTCGTACATATGCAGAAGTTGTGAAAACCTTTCGCGAATGTAGTAATATTGACATGAAAAAGCGCGAGTGAACTAAAACTGTGACAATATCAGTGATAAAACTGTGATGTACTAATGTACTAATGTCAGTGATATTGATGCAAATGAATATGGTATCTAATTTCAACTGTAAAAGTCAGAAATTACTTCACTTTGAAAACATTAAAATAAAGTCCTTGAGGAAAAAATAATATTTGCGAACCATTTACATCGCATTAAAAACATTTGTTATGTCATAAAAAATAAAGGAAATTTTTAGATGGCTATATTTAGGACCACCACCATGTATAACATAATTTAATCGTCAATATTTCTACAAGAAAACTCACCTATGCTACGTGAAGCCACGTGCTGATCGGTGAATTATTGGTAAATCACAACGATCCCATTGTGGAAACTGTTGTCCCGATGTGTAAATCTTATAATTTTGTAGTAAAAAAATTAATTTTCTTGCACGTTCGAGTAATTGATTTACATATTAAGTTATATATTATTACATTAATGCATTTTCGTAACGTAAAATATCAGATATCGTGAAATATTCCTTTCATAAATTGGCGAGGTTTCTTAGTAAAAGCTTAAGAAATTCTTCAAGATTTATTACAGATATGACACATGTGTCAAAATAATAATTTTCAACTGATAATTTTTGATCTTATATAGTGATTATTTTAATTTATATTAATGCGTGTTTCGACTTTATGCTACTAATTTTTGTTTTAAATTATTTTAACAATTAAGGTAAAAAATAAATGAAATTTGTATTACTATCCGGATACCCGGACATGGTCACCAACTTGGACGACGATTCTGGTAAGCGAACAGTCACATATTCGTCTGGCTCTTCGAGCGATCGGTTCACCGAAGCTTAACGAAGTCGCAGCTCGTCTACGCTGTTCAGGAAAATGATCAACAGAGAAAGTGCGAATCGGCTTGGTGTCTACCGAGAAACGGTAGATTTTTTTCGAACGTGAAAAGCGTCCCAGAAACCTCTCGCGGGGACCGGACGGCATGCCAGGCCTGCATAAACGTCGGATAGGCGCTTATGGGACGTTCGCACGTTAAATGTGTTTCTGACAGTAAAAACGTTCCATTATTATCGCGTGGACTTTCCTTGGAAACTGGTTGTCGATGCGTGAATATCCCATCCGACATCTAGGCTATCTCCTCTCGTAGTTATCCTTTCTTCCCTGGCTTTTCCGGCCACTTTCGTTCCGACCTCGGCCAAATCACTCCGAAGCACGTCACCGCTGACAACTCGCTGACAATCACGTCGGTCTGTTGAACACCAAACGACCGATCATTTAGTGAAATTTCCAGGGAAAACGCAATCTCGCATACTCTCCTCCCTCGTGATCGAACTATATACCGCCTCCTTTAACCCTTTCACTGCTTCTATATTAATGTTTCAATGCTGCCAAAAAATAGTACTGGTCCACTTAAGGGGGCCGGCATGATTTGAAATCCGTATGCAAAGGTCAAAATCTAGACAAATTGCCGCTTCAATATTGCAATGAGCAGTTTTTAAATGGTCAATTGTGTTTCCTAAAAGTCCAATCTACGTCTGTATAGAGCCGAGATTGCGAATTTCTACCTGATCGTGGAGTAATTTGTAATATTCGGTAGAAAATTCGAATTCTGAAGCAAGTACGACGTCACAAGATGGCTGCCGCTGAGAGATTCTCTTAATTTCGAGAGATTTAGCGTTCGTATCGAAAAAAGGCTCTATACAGACGTAGCAAAGACATGTACAAAC
>CM052136.1:2724955-2736111 GCA_028454255.1 Halictus ligatus | reverse complement strand
TGCCGGCCCCCTTAAGCCTCAACTGGTTTACACTGGGGTCTTTCGCGACCCGAAACAAATTTCCCTACACCAACTTTCGGTACTATAACTTCTTTAGAACATTTGGGCATTGTTTAGTCTTAAGGGGGATTCTTGTGTCAATGGCCTGCTTTTCAAGAATTTTTTTGGAGAAATGTAATGTGTACATTGATTTAAAATTTGAGGTGTCATTTGTTAACGTTATAATGTAAACAAAAATATTTTTTATACATTTTAATCGTTCACCCCTTAACGCACAGTTTTTTTTTAAAAAGACCGACCAAAAAATCAATTTTTGATATACTGCGCTTTTGTTCCATGGAAAAAGGCTATGCTTTATTCTTGAATAAATAAAATGATTTTTTTCTTTGCTTTCACATTGTTATTTTCAATTCTTGATTGAATTCGAGTGTGAAAAATTATAGCACCATAAAATACAACGCCGTTCGAATTCTCTCGAGTATGCACAGTTTGTCTTGTTTTGCGCGCTCGAATTAACTCGAGCGTACAAGTTAAGGCGTAAATATCGATGGCGAAATGGCGGCTTGAAAATGTTATTCCGGAATGTTGTTCCGTGGAGCGTACAATGCATAAAAATGATCTGAAACAAAAAAATCAAAACAGAATCGTCAGTTTATACAAAAACGCACAACATGACATTCTCTTTTATTAAAATTTGCAAAAATGGCGAAGTTTTGAAAACAAACGTATTTTCTGTTATGAAAAATTGTTAATGATAATGTTTTAAATAAAAAATTAAAAAGTCGGAGCTCGTCATGTTTTAGCGAATTATTTATAGAATATACATAACAAGTTTCATTAAGATCGCGTAATTAGTTTTTGAGGTACATTGCACGGCGTGCGAAATTTTGCGTTTCCAGAAAAATGCGTTTAAAGTTTGAGTAACAGAAAAATCGTGAAAAAATCCTAATTTATTTTAACTTACCGCGGTTTTTTGCTAATTTGCGATTTCGGGCAGAATAGAATAGATCTTCCACTTCCTAAAAAAGTCGCACTTCAGCCGTTTTTTCTGCTTTTTGAGAAGCACGAGCCTTTCGAAAATAACGTACAAGAACATGTCTGATCACTTTCTAACTTTTTTTATCGTATTCCTGAGAAAATCGATTTCGATTTAAACAAAAAAAGAAAAAAAAATTCATTTTACACTAGGTTCCCCCTTAAACGATACACTTAAAGGTACAGTGAATTCTCGATATAAGTCACATGGGTTTTGATGTCGTTTATCGTGCATGTTGTTTTTCATCATCGGAATTATATCATATTTCGTATCATTTTCATTGGAAAAATGCCACGAATACGTCGGTGAAAGTGCCACAAAAAAAAAAATAAGGAAAACTAAAGAAGTTTTGTTATTGCATCAGTAGTCGTCTCACACCGATATACCCGACCCATATTATATCCTAGGCCCAAACAGATAGTCCTGAAAGTTTGTGATTGTGAATTTTTAATACCTATGAAAATATTCTCATATTTATTCTATGTAGTATTCTCGATATATGTCGCAAATACCTGGCTGATAAAAGTTGCAGAACTATCCCCACTGCCGCGGTGTGTGGTACGATGTTTAGCGTGGATCAAAGATTAGTATGCCCTGATCGCCCTGGACGATATCTTATATCGCTGGAAGAGCCGCGTTCTTGACATATATCGAGAAAACACTGTACTTGCAAGATTTAAAACGAAAAACGTGGGCCGCGAGATAATAGTAAGGAGTGTAGAGAGTAGGTGGCGTTGGGTAAATTCACATAACAGTTCATATCATTTTCAGTGCAATAAAATTGTTAGTGACTTAGGCGAACTAGTCATGCATCAATTATCTATTGCATGCGCCCCACGTTTTTCGTTTTAAATATTACAAATATTTTATGTTATAGTTTATATTACAAATTTTTAGGGATACCTGTATGGGGTTAGGAAAAATTATTTTATACCTTTTAATCGGTCTTAGAAATGTATTATATTAAAAATTTCTTTTTATTTAAATAATTATTTTCTGCTTTTTAGTCTTGTGTGTTAAAATCGATTGCAACATTTGTACCGAACAGAGAAACAGACAGACAAGAAGGCGAGTTAATTGAAAGGTGGTAAAATGCCACGAATATGTTGGCGAAAGTCCCATAAAAAAATAATTCAAAATAAAAGAGTTTTGTTATTGCGTTAGTACTCGTCTCACACCTATATACCCGACCCATATTATGTTACACTACTCGGAGACGAAGTTCCCACGAGCTTCTCGACCTCTCACGGAGTATATCCCGCGGTAGAGGGGCTAATTCCGCGACATTTATCATCCAGGCCTCGGCGACATATATCGAGAATTCACTCTATCTAGAAAAATTTATACTGAATTGCAGCACCGCTTAAGTGTTAATCGTTCGATAACTTCGGCAGCAGGAACGGCGCAAAGCGTATTGTTAATTGTCCTGACACGGCGTCCAAGGAACAAGGAGGAAAAAGTGTAAGAAGACGCTGTGTGCGTGCTCTTAGTAAAAGTTTCCTTCTGAGAAAAATACATATATTTGAAATAGCATTTTTCTTTTAATTGCGACGCCGCAAAAGTGAAAGAATAATTGTCTGCCCCGTTGTTATTCTAAAAGACGTCTCGATACTGAGTCACTGGGACACGCAGGACCATAAACTGTTACCTCAGGTTCGAGCCCGGCAGCTGGTGGAACTAAACAGGCACTTTGTCAACAACAATTGGAGTGAGTCTGGCGATTAACGAGACGAAATCGCTCTCGCGTTCACGCTTTTTAAAATACCTGGCGCGAGATAAAGCCCCTTCGAACAGGCAAACGAGCAGTTTAGTTCAACGGTCGGACCGCAATGGTCTTCGTTTCTTCTGGTCGTTTTACATCGAAGCTAGACTCCTTCCAGCAAGATGCCTCTCCGATCGAACGCTGCGACACTGTTCCCGTTGTACCTGTTGCTGAGCAGAACCTTGATTCTCGCAGGAGACCAGAAAGAGTACCGAAACGAGCCGAAACACCGGACGGCGAAGCTGGACAGCAAGATGGAGGACTTCTTGGAGGAGTCGTCGAGCGAGAACGAGTTTTCCGCGCGATCTGCGACGACGACCGTCTCCCCGGTCACCGATAGCGCTCCCGGACAATTCAAAATCGTGATCCCCGAAGAGAAGAACATCTCCCGACAGTTCACGCCGAGCACTCATCTAGGAGAGATCACGGAACCGAGAGCGAGCGCGAATCTGTTCAACAACGTGCAGCACATCAAGTTCGTGAACGAGGTAGACCCCGGCGCCTACCAGCAGCCACCGAACAACTATCAATTGCTGTACGAGCCGGTCGACCAACCGATTCAAACTGGTCACGCAAACCTTCATCGTCATCATCATCATTATCAGAATCATCAGAATTTGTTCGAGGCTTTCCCCGGATCAACCGACGAGAAAAAGGTCGGGCCGGTGCACAACGACTACGTGAAATTCCAAGATGACGCGGTGGAGGTTCCGCGAGTTCATTACGTCTACAAGGATCAACCGGTTCAACATCAGTTCGTGCATCCGATCGTGGAAAACAATGGCGCGCAATATTCCGCCGACCATCTGATGGGTCAGCAGGTTCTACAGAGCTTGGAGAAACCAGCTCCCGTGCAGGATGTAGCCGTCGTCTTTGGTAAACCGTCCAAGTTTCAGATGGATCCGCAAAAGTACGAGTTAGGGAGCAGCTATTCGAGCGTGGAACCAACGCGGCTGCCTTATTTTGGAGCGTTGCCCGAGCCCCAGATCCATCGGCCAGATCTTCAGGATGCCACCACGCTGAAGAAACCGAACGACGGAGTCGTCTTCGTCCAGGAGTCGACCTTTCTCAGGACCAGGAAGTTCCCTTACACGTTCTACCAACCAGGAGTCGGCTACCATCAGATCGAGTTCCTGAACGACGATCACATGATGTACCCCGCTAGAAGAAGGTATTAGTAGGTCTTTCGAATTCTATAATTATGCCTCCGAAATCTACAGCTTGCCTCACCTAATTCAAGCATCTAGAATATCTCACTTGTTTTTTATCGTAGGCAACAAAATTTGGTCAAAGGTTATATTTTTTGAGATTTTAAGGTCATCGAAGTTTTGTTTAAATGGAATGCTATGTTTTTATTATCACTGTACGATAGCCGAGGTCAAGACGAATCCAACGACTTGTAATATCATGACCGTCACGTGACCTTGAGCACGATAAATTCATAAAAGTAAGGCATTTGATGTAAATATTGACATAACGATGACATGATCCCTCGAGGGTTTCGAGAAATGTTCTTGAACCTTGAGTAATGACTGCAAACACGCTTACAATAAATTGTAAACTTCCCGTTTCGGTGACTCTAATCAGTACGTTTCAGAAATTCATCGGGATTTATTCGATTGTGAAAGATAACGTCATTTTTCTGAAACGATGGTGTTGTTACGCATGGAGACGTTCTCCACGTTCACTTCGATCAGAAGTTTTAATCTCTTTTCTGGGAACGAAAGGCGTCCAACAGGCCCCTTTTATTAATGGAAGACACTGTGTGACTTCTGTATATGAAAATCTTTAGACACTCCTTTCTGGCATCCGTTAATTAATATTCTGATAAGAAATAGCCCGGTTCATTAACCCCTTTTAACGAAAATCCAACTGAGGCCTGGTTTTCATTAGAAGTGACAAAAAATGTGACTGTGACCCTAGCTTTTTGACTACTCGAGTCCATTTTCTTCTGGTACAAATGTTTTCCAATGCCATGCATCGAACAGACCAAGAAGTCGAACGAATTCGATCGAAAGCATGTTCCATAGTAATTTGTGACATCGTAAAGAATTCGGTGAATAGAATAACGGTGAATGCAAGGTTAAACTTCGCCTTGGCAACCCGGAAATTTTCAACTTTTTACTATATAATCCTGTAGATATCGAGGAGAGGTTGCCAAAAATCGAAGTCCTAATGCGAGGAATTCACTGGTTCAAAAGTTATGTGTGTTTAAATCTGTATACGACATTGATCTGAGACATCCGATCAGGCTTAATTACAGTTGCAAAACTGTTGATAAAGCACTCCATAATTTCTTGTTATAGTAATTATACAGCCAATTATAGATAAATTATATTGAGTCTAGAAAATTTGGAAGGAATACTTTCAGGATTACTCTTTAACTTTTCGATTTTTCTTTCATGTGTTACGTATGGAGACGTTCTCCACGTTCATTTCGATTAGAAGTTCTAATCTCTTTTCTGGGAACGAAAGGCGTCCCAACAGGCCCCTTTTATTAATGGAAGACACTTCTTTATATGAAAATTTTTAGACACTCCTTTCTGGCACCCGTTAATTAATATTCTGATAAGAAATAGCCCGGATAACGTTCATTAACCCCTTTTACCGAAAATCTAACTGAGGCCTGGTTTTCATTAGAAGTGACAAAAAATGTGACTGTGGCCCTACGTGACATTAAATCTTAAACAGAGTACCCCTTTCATTTTCAAGGTATATAAATCCGTTCATTTTCATCCTCTTTGGTTCAGTCGAGATTCAAAAGTGGTTCAGGAGCGTTATAGTAATCGTGCAGTCACGTCGCGTTATACGCATAAGAGTCAATTCTAGTGTGATCGGGTTAAAGTCCCTTTCGAATCAAATCGTAACCTTATAGATTCCGTTAGTTCGGTATATATTCTATTTGGCATTCAACAATCGCTCTCTGACCCCGCATTGCCAGTGCGTCAAAACCGTGCATCGTGAGTAACAATTTCTCCAATTGTACACTCACTACATTTATTCGAGAAACAAACAACTACATTTGTAATTATCTTAATTCAGAATATATTTCTCTTGTTTGTTAACTCGCGTAATCTACAACCCTTAATTATTGCCTAATATCCTAATCCAATAATTGAACGTTCCCACACGATACAATCTTACCGCTCGGATTGTATCAATTTAATTGTATATAAGTTACGAGGCTTACTAATCTTAAATTCAAATCAACAAAGATTTCAAAATTGAAAACAATTGGAACCATATTCCTGGGGTAACAACCACCTCGTTGGCCTCTCGCGTTGCTCGCAGCCCTGGCTTGTAACAGTGTACAATGATGCAGAAAAGATAGAAATGATTTTAGTTTATGGTTCGGATAAAAGTAACTCAGTACGAGCATCTTAACTGTACGCAGAAAGATATCCTGAGAGAAATGATCCTTCTCGACAAAGTTTTGACCGTATTGTTCAATTGTTTTTTAAAACAGGATGTATTAAATCACTGAACAGAAAACGAGCAACGCCTGCTATTAGAGAAGATGCCGAAACTTTTGTATTGGCTACAGTCAATATTGATTCTACTATAAGCTGTCGAAAAATTGGGCGTTCTTTAACTTTAGACATTTTTTAACTCTAAACATTTCTTTTATGACGTTCTCTTTACTGACGAAGCTACTTTTTCTAACCATAGACAACTGCATACACGTAATATACATTAAAGGTGCACTGAAAGCCCCAAAATGGCTTCGACAAGTTGTACACCAGCGTTTCCATGGTGTGTAAATGTATGGTGCGGAATCGTCGGTGATAACATACGAATTTTTCGTACTCAAGTTCACGCGAAGGTCATAATATTACAGGTCGTTGGATTCGTCTTGACCTCGGCTACCATATAGCGACAATAAAAATATATCATTCTATTTAAACAAAACTTCGATGACCTTGAAATATCAAGAAATATAACCTTGATCAATTTTTTTTTGCCTATCATAATATTTGTCCCTCTGAACCAACTAATATTTCCTTCTGAAATGTTTGTCTATCGTAAAAAACAAGCGAGATATTTCAGAAGCTCGAGTTAGGTGAGACGCCCCATATAATCTCCGGAGCGTTTTGAAAGCCACCGAAAAGAACTTTCTTTTGCAGACATTTTCAAGCCCAAGTAGAAAAAACAGTCGGTAGAAAGTACCTAACTACGAAACGAAAACGGCATGCTTTGCCGGTAATTGCTCCCCGTGCTTCGTCACGACAAACCACTAAATATCGCCAATTTTCTGCACGTTGATCTCGAAAAATACCCTTCAAATTAACAGCTTAATTGCCGGCATTAATCCGCGTTAATTTGCAGAGTTTCTCCTTGGAGAAAGATCCTGCACTTAATCGGCGCGTTTCTGCCGTTCGGATTGCTGCTCGCTGCGTTAACACCGAGCGTCGTCAAGGTCGAAAATGTCACGTGAGTATTCTTTTAATAATTTGATGTATCATTTCATATCGTAGAGTTAAACGTCCCAATGGCTGATCATGTCCCGGTATCCGGACAGTAATACAAATTTCATTTATTTTTTACCTTAACTGTTAAAATAATTAAAAACAAAAATTAGTAGCATAAAATTAAAAATTATTAGTTAGAAATTATTAGTTTGAAACATGTGTCATATCTGTAACAAATCTGGAAGAATTTCTTAAGCTTTTACTAAGAAATCTTGCCAATTTATTAAGGGAATATTTCACTATATCTGATATTTTACGTTACGAAAATGCATTAATGTAATAATATATACCTTAATATGTGTAAATCAATTATTCGAACTTGCAAGAAAATTAATTTTTTTACTACAAAATTATAAGATTTACAACACTTTCCTCAATGGGACCGTTGTGTTATACCAATAATTGACCGATCAGTATGTGGCTTCACGTAGCATAGGTGAGTTTTCTTGTAGAAATATTGACGATTGAATTATGTTATACATGGTGGTGCGCCTAAACATAGCCACCTAAAAATCTCCTTTATTTTTGATGACATAACAAATGTTTTTAATGCGATGTAAATGGTTCGCAAATATTATTTTTTCCTCAAGGACTTTATTTGCAATGTTTTCAAGATGAACAATATTTTTTGCTTGTAAATGTATATTTTCTTCCTTGTATATTCTAGTTGACATTAAAACGCGTTTAGACATATTAATAATATGACCTTGAAGTAATTTCTGACTTTTACAGTTGAAATTAGATACCATATTCATTTGCATCAATATCACTGACATTAGTACATTAGTACATCACAGTTTTCACTGATATTGTCACAGTTTTAGTTCACTAGCGCTTTTTCATGTCAATATTACTACTTTCGCGAAAGGTTTTCACAACTTCTGCATATGTACGACGCGATGGAAAATTCCTGTCAGGAAATTTTTGTCTGTAATTTCGAAATGCTTCCCCTAAACACTCTTGATTTTGACCATAAATAAAAACCATATAAATTCACTCTTGCTTCGAGAAACTTGTCGTGATTAGTTTATCATGACACTGAGGAAATATTTCAAAGTGATAATTTCCTCTAGATGTTTGTAGAGTACATTGTATTTACTCACTCGCCCACATGTTCTCGTTCGTCGCTGCCAAGGTTGATGATATCAGTAGAAATGAATTTCGTATCAAATTTCAATTTTGGAACTCAGAGTTCACTCTAAGGTTACTAATATCTTTGAATACGTTTTAATGTCAACTAGAATATACAAGGAAAAAATATGCATTTATAAGAGAAAAAGTATCGATTACCTCGAAAAATCCAGAAAAAATGACCTTGAGAAACAAATAACATTTGCATAGCATTCACCTTGTGACACCATTTACATTGCATGAAAAACATTTGTTATGTCATCAAAAATAAAGGAGATATTTAGGTGGCTATATTTAAGTGGACCACTCTGTATAATAAATAATAATAAATAGTGTCTATTTTTGACATCTGTGTATTCTTGAAATTCTTGAAAAGTATATGTACATTATTTGGTACATAACCTTAACATTTTTTATTTATATAAAATTAAACTGTATCCTTTTTCTTGTATAAATTAAGCATGGCAGAAACGAAAAAACAAAAATATACACAGGACCAATTAAAACAATCTTTTGAAGCTGTATCGGAAGAGGTAACACGTAATGTCGGACATATTATGTGCTCGGTAAATGGGACAATGTAATTTAGGTAGTGGGACATAAACCTAACCTAAAAAGGTTGTTCGATATTCGATACCTCGGACATTGCATCTTTTCTGATAATCGTTAAAACAAATACGCCTAACATGATGTAAAGATTTGATTGTTGTAACTTTCAGTAATTATATTGTATCAGCTTCCAAATTAAACAGAACTTGTTTAATTTTATGGTGATTTTACACGTTAAATAAAGAAATACCGTACCGCTATTCCTTAAACTTCCTGATACTGGGACGTGTAACTTATAGATGACTGGGAAATCATGGAGCCATCAAGGGACTCAGAAGTCAGAGTTTCGAGAAGATGGCGTCCCTGGTCCCCACCCTTAAGGGCCAAGGGTGGTCACGTGACTTTTTCGGAATCAGCAGGTTGGTAACTGCAATACAATTTCCGTTCACAGCCTTCAGACACAGACTTTAAGATCCGTCTTGGTCTTGATCCGACGAGTCTTAAGTCTGTGAATAAACTTGTCACATTTTTTGCTCTGTATTATCGACATCATGAATTCTGACGCCAGAAGCATGCTTCAAGTTTCTGGCTTTATTTCGCAGAGAACAAGACAAAATATAGCTCAATTCGTAGCTGTAGATATTTTCTAACGCGCGCTACTCTCGTTTTCATCCAGAAAACTCATCCAATGGCATAAAAATTCTCGGATTCCACGGCATGCACATCGTCAATTTTTGGCCTTCTGCTAACGCTTATATTACCAAATATGTGCATAATCTCGTCAGCCTATTTTGTCGGTAACGTAGTCACTCTACCTTATCGTGAATTACGAAGTCTTGGCTCTTAGCAAGTGCTTTTGCTTTAAAATTAAAACTTCGTTTGCACGCTTGAGAATTGATTTATGTGCTAAACAGTTTGTCCTGAAAAGGTTCAAACATTAGGACATTGTGCCGAAGAATTTGAAACGGTACTGCAGTAGATTTTTGGATATGTTTGTGCATGCGTTTAGTAAAGGCCACTAGTTGCCCAGGCATCGATGGAAGGATAGTAACAGACGAGGAAAAGAAGTCAGATAGGATTTCCACGAAGGACACGCAGAAACGAAGGAAAAATGCGTTTGTTACGGCTTCGCGGAATGCGAGCGAAGAGCGGAAAGGGGTGAAAAGACTTTCTAAGGCGAGTTTTATCAAGGAGCGGCGAGAGTCTGACCCTATTTCACGGTGAGGTCAAGACAGACGAAGGAAACTGGATGACGGCTGGCGCATTAGATGCAAGATAATGCCTTTGTACAGGCTCGAACCGAAAAGTCGTTGTACTGGTTTGGTTTCAAGTTCAGGATACAAAGTATACCTAACCGGAACGAAACAAGGAAAAATACTCAACCGGCTCGACGTTGCAAGACGCTTATAATTCAATCATTTTATTATATTCTTCGTGAGAACTCGCTCGACCGAATTCTCGATCGATCTAACGTCGACAGACGTTTCATAGCCGTTTCGCGAGAAGATGGCCGTGCCGTTTCGGCTAGCTGACAATGAAAGTAGATGTCCCCTACGCTCGACAGTCGGTCGGTCGGCTCTTTCGTTTTTTTCGTTGACGTGCTCGTATTCGCGGTTATCTGCGCCTCGAACGACCCAATTCCGGATTCGAGTAGGCCAGCCGACCGCAACGACAGACCGGAATCGGAAGAGAAAAATTCCTGTCGATGCAGAAACACCGGAAGCCGTCCCTACGAACCAGAAAATCAGCCCAGCACGATCGTTCTACGATCCTTCGGTGCGAAGCTACAACAGTTTATAAATCAACAATTCTTCGCCGAAACAAAGCAACTTTGCACGCCATTGCATATGATGTAAAGAAGGAACAATTATTTTGTATTATATACTACTTCTACTACTATTACTACTACTACTACTATTACTACTACTACTACTTCTACTATTACTACTACTATTACTTCTACTATTACTACTACTACTACTTCTACTATTACTACTACTATTACTTCTACTATTACTACTACTACTACTATTACTACTACTACTACTTCTACTATTACTACTACTACTACTATTACTACTACTACTACTATTACTATTACTACTACTACTACTACTATTACTATTACTACTACTACTACTACTACTACTACTACTATTACTACTACTACTACTACTACTACTACTATTACTACTACTACTACTACTAC
>CM052136.1:2698289-2724855 GCA_028454255.1 Halictus ligatus | reverse complement strand
TACTACTACTACTACTACTATTACTACTACTATTACTACTACTACTATTACTATTACTACTACTACTACTACTACTACTACTATTACTACTACTACTACTATTACTACTACTACTACTACTACTATTATTATTATTATTACTGTTATTATTACTATTATTAACCGAGGCCATGCACTCGAGGCCATTTTAACTCAAAAAAAAAGAAACATTTATTCCGACCTAGAATATTTCCCTTCTATATATTTTTTTTTCATGTTATACATACGAAAATAGTGCAATTTACTCGTGCAATACTGAAGTGGTTAGTAATTTAGTGAATACAAACAAATTTAATAATGTAAAAATATTTTGAATAATGATACAGCAAGTTTTAGTGGCGCCTTACAGTCACCACTCGAGTGCAAAGGGTTAATATTATTATTATATAAAATAAGAAAAAAGATATGCTCACTACGTCAAATGTAAACATTAGTGGGGTTTTCATGAAGAACATTCCTCATGAAAACAGGCAAATATATCAGCAACGTTAAATTTTAGGACAAATACACTGTAGTACTTTTATAGTCATAACACAGCAATCAATGGAAATCGAGCATATAAAATTGGGCGTTCCGTTTAGAAAAACAAAGTTGACCACTGTGTCCTCTCTACGCCTCTACTTGCAAAAATATCACTTATACTATATTATGTAGTTTCTTAAACCCTACAACTTCACTACGTAAGATTTTCTTGTATTTTTTTAAATAACCAAGATATTCAAATGGACAGAGTTCGCGGGACACACTGTATATACAGGGTATGGCAATTAGTTTCTGCACCTTGAATATTTCCGTTACTTGGAACAATATGAAAAAATGATACATACAAAAGTTGCATGACATGGAGGGGGAAATATTGTGATGTAAACGCTTTTTATATGTGCAAAGGGGTTTCGGAGATTTCAAGGTCACCTTGATTTCTTTAAACGGAACGACATACCTTTTGTATCACGAATAGATGAAGTATCAAATTCTGTGTAAAAATATATTGACCTTGACACGTCCTAAACCTAATAGTTAACGATTCATGGTACACAAAGTAGGTCTTTCCATTTACAGAAATCAAGGTGACCTTGAAATCTCCGAAACGCCTTCGCGCATATAAAAAGTGTTTACATCGTGATATTTCCCCGTCTATACCGTGCAATTTTTGTGTCAATTTTACATATTATTGCATGTAACAAGAAACAAATAAATTAATCAGGTGTTTCTCGAAATTTTGTAGAGTCTAAGGATGGTGAAAAATCGGCATTGGACAACGTCGCCGAAGAATCGATGTCATCGGGTCCGTTCAGAGTTTCATGGTAGACGATTCCGTGTTGGTCGGCAATTTTCTCGCAAAAAGTGTCGATCGATGGAAAGAGAACCGAGTCAATACCGCGATAAAAATCGGAACGGATACTGTAACAGAGGAACGCAGCCTAGTTTGTCGAGGATGGCAAAAATGTGGGATCGGTGAAAATCCGGCCCACGGGTCGGAAGCTGCTCGTAAAACGGAAACGTTAGTTTCACTCGCAAACGAGCAACCATCTCGACGGTTAGGCCTCCGCGTGGAGAAAAAAATTCGCCCTGGGTTTCTGGGCCGAGAAAGCGCGAAAATCGTGGCAACGATCGAACAACAATCCCCGTGTGGTGGTCGAATCGTGCCACCTACAACGAGAACAGGATCGAATCGATGATTTATCGGCCATAAAGAACCTAACTCGATTCTTCAGGAGGGAACCTTGTGTAAAATGAAAATTTTTAGCATGTTTTTTTTTTGTTTAAATCGATGGGAAATGTCCTCAGGAATACGATAAAATAAGTTAGAAAGTGATCAGAGATGTTCTTGTATCTTATTTTCAAAATAAAGTGAACGGTTATATTGAGCGGAGCGGCTCAGGTAGTCGGACTCTCGTCGGAAAGGCTCGTGCTTCTCGAAAAGAAGAAAAAAACGACTGATGTACAACTTTTTGAGGAAGAGGAAGATTTGTTCTATGACCCTGGAATCACAGATTAGCAAAAAACCTGGGTAAGTTTAAGTAAATTAAGGTTTCTTTCACGATTTTTCTGTTACTCAAACTTTAAACGCATTTTTCTCGAAACGCAAAATTTCGCATGCCGTGCAACGTAACTCAAAAACTGATTACGCAATCTTTATGAAACTTGGTATATATATTCTATAAATAATTGGCTACAACATGACGAGCTTCGATTTTTTAATTTTTTTTTAAAACATTGTTAATAACAATTTTTCATAACAGAAATTCCGAATTTTTTTCAAAACTTCGCCATTCTTGCAATTTTGCAAATTTTAATAAAAGAAGAATGTCATGTTGTGCGTACTTGCATAAACTAACGATTCCATTTTGATTTTTTTATTTCAGATTGTTTTTGTACACTGTACGCTGCGCGGCGCATTTCCGGGATGCCATTTTGAAGCCGACATTACACCATTGATATTAACGATTAAAATTTGTAAAAAATATTTTGGTTTACATTAAAACGTTAATAAGTGATACCTCAAATTTTAAATCAATCTACGTATTACATTTTCCAAAAAAAAATTCTTGAAAAACAGGCCATTTACGCAAGGTCCCCCCACCCCCTTAAGATTAAATAATGCCCAAATATTCTAAGGAAGTTACAGTACCGAAAGTTAGTGTAGAAAAATTTGTTTTGGGTCGCGAAAGACCCCAGTGTAAACCAGTTGAGACTGTCGTCGAATTTCGCCTGCACATATTTTTAGAATGATCAATTTGGTTCGGGCTCGATCCGGAGATGACCGAATTGGATGTAGGATTTTGAATGCTTGTTATCTTTTTCGTTGGGAGGAAATTAATTAGAGTTTGAAAAAATTGCAATTGGTAGGAATTACATGAGTAAATAAAAATGGCACATTTTACAACTTTTTTATTTGAGCCTGTAATGAAAATTTAAAATATCCATTTTGTACATCTTTGTTAGTTGGACACATTCTGAAAATTTCATCGAAATCGATTAATATACACACGAGCTACAAATAGTTAAAAGCGGTGAAAATCACATTCTGCTTAAATTCCACAGATTGTAACATCTTTCGATGTGTGCCGTTTTTATCTGCGTCAACCGATCTCGATGAAATTTTCTGTACGCGTGTAACTAACCTAGATCTAAACAAAACGCATATTTGAAATTTTCATTACAGGCTCAAATAAAACAGTTTTGGAAAGTGCCTTTTTCATTTGCTCTTATAATTCCTAGCAATTTCAATTTTTTCAAAATCTTTTTCGCACGTCGTTCGGTAAAATTCGGTAAAATAATTCTTCTAATTGTTCAAAAAAAGTCAGGTCGTTCGGCCCAATTTAAAAATAGTTATACCGTTTTGAAGGGCGTTCGAACACTTTCGCGTCGACGAAGCTCATCGTTACAATTCGACTTTTCATCGTTACAATTCGATTTTTGCCTCCTCGTAGACGCTGTAAAAGTTAAAAACTACTTTTGCTTCGATGCATCGGCAACTTAGAGAGAGTGTGTATCTTTCGAACGATGAAATTGGATTCAGAAACACCCACGATACTTGGAAAACTGCGGCTGATAACTTATTTCCAAAAAGAAAAGATGCTTTCAAACCTGTGTTCAATTAAATTTTAATCTTGCAGCCTGCGGTCGAGTTTAACGAGGCCTGGCTGTTCGCATTAGCTTAATTAAGGTGTCCAGAGTTTCACCTATATTTCCCGTGCGAAGAAAGTAGAAGGAAGACGAAGTATACTTTACATAAAAAGACGGTAAAGAGCTACGAGCGGACAGATTTTTCTCCGGGGGAAGTCCGAAGGTTCCGAGGAATTAGGAGCGACTCGGTGACGATGAGTGACACTCCGAATCGCAACAAGAAAGACCAGCGGGTAAAGCAGCCAGTGATTGTCCACGCCGGTGCAATTAGTGCGTGACGAATCCAGACTTTTTCATAACGCTTCACACCCGCGGAGGCGCTCGCCAGGCGAAAAACGCATTTCCATTCCGTTGAAATTCCTTCGGATGTCGCCGAGTAATCGTTTCCGCTCGATAATCGATGCGGGATCATCCTGAAAATTCAATCGATAGATCTTCCAATGCTCACGAGATGATAACAACGATGTTTTCCTTTGTTCTGGCAAACTTTGGTCTTTAACTGTATTATTGTTTATTGTTTAACTGTATTATTAATTTCAATTAAACAGAAATAAAATTCTATTTTGTTGTAGATGTTGTTTTTGTTTGTTTGTTGATGTATATCCTTTGGAGAAAACATAGAGATACGATAAATATAACCTATCTTTCTTTTTCTATGATATTTTCTGAACAACGCAGAATTTCTTATCATTATAATCACAAAATAAATTGTAGTGCAAGAGATTAAACGTAGATAATAGTCAAATTGTTGCTGAATGAATTTAGTATATGAACAACTTTCATAAAATGACGATACAAATTTATTTTTATATAAAAAATACTGCGATGCTCTCTCCTCGATTTTTATTGCTAATATAATTGACCCCACGCCCTACAATATCGAGTCAGACTGGTGATGAAGATTCTGAACAAAGTATAATAAGTATGTATGTTATTAATTTCCTGTAAACCGAAATGAAGTTCAACTTTGTTGGAGTTGATATATATCCTTTGAAGAAAATATAGACATACAATAAATATAAGCTATCTTTTTTTTTAATATTCTGAACAATTTCTAATCATTATAATCTCAAAATAAATAGTAGTGCAACGAGTTAAAGCTGAATCGATCTAATAGTGAGATATACAGGGTGTTTCGTAAATGGTGGGTAAAAGATTAGAAATAGATTCCTAACGCTTAGAGAAGAACAAAAAGTTATATCAACATAGGTCCGGAAAAGATTAGTTTCCGTGTTATTAAAGTTTTCGTGCCACAATTCTCGTCACATCGTCTTAACACTAAACCCACCACCACCGGTCAAAATGGTCGGTTCCAGATTTTTTATTTTACGATTATTGGAATAGTAAAAATTATTTCATAAGAAATGATTGTATAGATATATTTAATAGAGCATATATTACAGTAGGAGCCGCACAAAGTCTAAATAAAATCAATCTTGTCATTTTTATAAGGAAACATGTGCCAGTTACTTTTAAAGCTCGGTAGGTTTAGTGTTAAAGGCCCGTTTAACCTGTTAACCTGTTAACCGTGGAATTCCCTTTTTAATTACGCAGCATATAACGGGCGCGAACTCTTTCACTAGGACGTGTAAATACGTCACGCCCGGTGGATGTAATTTCATATTATTATTTTTCTTTATTTATGCTTAAAATAAATGATAAAACTATGAAATATATATTTTTCCATTTATTTATATATAAAGCACAAAGGAAAATACAAAATTACAAATAAATAGAAAAGGACGCATTCGTATGTCCTACCCGATATTGTTTACGTTTGACGTATTTATACGTCCCGCTCGGTTAACAGGTTAAGCACGGCGCGCTCGTCCGCAACTCTATTTCACAGGTACGGCGTGCCTGGCCGTTAACGGCTCAAAAGTCACTATAGTGGTTCGTATCGTTGCAACTGATGCTTTCCAGGGAGAACCACTATAGTGGCGTACTGTTGAAACTGATGCTTTCCACAGAAACCACTATAGTGGTGTACAGCGCTTAAGAGATTAAAAGCATCAGCAATGTTTTTGAAGTAATCGCCGGTCTACGTTTACGTTATCTGGGTGTATTATTCTTGTTTACAATTCATACTTTATTTGGGAGCATGATCGAAGCTCAATGACACGACGAGCTGAGGCTTGTACTGAGACAGGAGGTAGACATATTGAACATTTTCTCTGAGACAATGTGACGAGAATTGTGGCACGAAAACTTTAATAGCTCAAAAACTAATAATTTCCGGACCTACGTAAACCCTTTGCACTCGAAGCTATCGATCCAGAAGATTTTTCTTCCGATTTAGAATATTTCCATTCTATATAATTTGAAAAGGTTTTGAATAATTTTTATTGGCGCCTCAGACTCGCCATTCGAAAGGTTAATATAACTTTTTTGTCTTCCCTAAGCATTCAGAATCTATTCTTAAAATTTTTCCCACCATTTACGAAGCACCCTGTATATGGACCGTTTAGTTTGAAAGTGGTGTAAGTCCATTTTCTTCTGTTTCGAGAAAATGGAAGGTTAATATATTTGTTCATTTAAAAATATAGGCAAATTATATGAGGTCTGGCATTGTTTCTATTGTTTTATCAATATTCAATTTGATTATATAGATTTGTTTTAGGCGAATTAGAGTACGATAACACACATTTATGGGCTGTACATGGACTTACGCCACATTCAAAATTAGACTTCATTAAAATATACTTCATTTTAATATAATTTTGTTTACAAATGAGATATTATCCCACTATCAGATCGATTCATATTTAAAACACCAAGGTTTGCTAGAACGAAGGAAAACGTCGAAGTTATCATTTCGTCTTTTGCCCACCATTTACGAAACACGCTTTATAAAATCAGCCAAGAAAATTGTCGATTAAAATTCATGGATACTGAAAGAACTGTGCAGATCTCGAAATCTGAAGAATATTAAAAATGTTGGAATCGACTGGGATCTCGAGAATCCCGGAATTACTCGAAAATGAGTTACGGCGTTAGGGAGAACGGGAGGGCCGAGAACCGGTAAAACGTAGGATCGCTCGGTCTTTGTCACGATCTAGATGTACCGATCCAGATCTTGGGTGGCCGCGAGCCGCATCGATTGTCTCATCGGACCCTCCCGCCTGTCGGAACAATTATCAGCGAAGCTGGCTGGAAGAATGGAGCGAGCAGATCCCAAGATAGGAGAGAAGGATGACTGTGGTAGATTGTGTCCGTTCTCCAGGTGACCAGGTGCGCGAGGAGCGTCGACCGGCTGCACTGGCTTGCTCGGAGCGAGACACAAAATGGACCAAGTCACCATGAAGTGGGGACGCGGATTAAAAGCAAACGAGGGCAACGTCTCGGCGACAGAGCCATCTCGGACCTTGAAGAGTCGAGGTCGAGCGGAAACACGCACTCGTTCCACACCGGTGCCGTACACCGTCCGTTCCGTGATCCTCGGGAACGGGATCTCCGATTCTGAATCTGATCCTGATCGCGATCCTGATCTACGATCGTTACCGCGTTGTGCGATCGACGGTCGGCGTTGGACCGAGCCAGGAAGTTCGACGATCATCAACGACACGGTCAGTGCTGCACAGTGGTCATTCAAACTCAAAAACATGGACGTACGCCGACAGCCATAAGTATTCCGACACTTGAACCTTCGCTGAGCATTGTCGATTTTTAACGCGCACAATTTTATCCATTTTATTTGTGCCCGTGCAGTCGTATCGTCGCTTTATACTTTCAACGAATATTTTCGTACCTCGAAATGTAAATTCGATCCGTGAACGCGTTTAGAAATCTTATTTCATGCTAGAATTCATGCTTGAAAATCAATTGTCCGAATACGCCATTTTATCCATTTATATGTATACAGAAACATTTATTTTACGCAAGTTAGTTTCTCTTGTAATTTCTATGACAATTAGAGTGTCGTTTCTTTTGAAAAATTTTACTGTGCTGGCAGTGGCGGCTCAAGTCGACCGGAGGCCCCCAAGCGGTAAAAATTTTGGGGCCCTGAAACCCAAGTTAGAAATAAACGTTGCAAGAAAACTCTCGTAAACTTATTAACAAAAAAAAAGGGGGCCGCTTAGTCCACTTATATCTCGATTTTACTTTTATACCGAATAATAAGCTAGGAAAAGGGGCATTCGTTCCCGGAAGAAAAAGATCTACAGTGGATTCTCGATGTATGTCAACAACACGGGTCTTGCAAGCGTCGTGTATCGTCCAGGAGACATGTTACCGTGTTATGTTTACTCTCGAACTTAGCGGCCCCCCACGGGGTATACCCCGCGATAGTGGGGATAACTGCGCGGCACGTATCATCCAGGCCTTGGCGACATACAGTAGAGGACAAAAGTTTAAGACGAAAAGAAAAGAAGGAAGTAATAATTCAATTGACATGAAAAACATAAATACAGTGGTTTTATTTTGGTAGTAACAGATTAATAGTTTGTTTACATATTGACAACAAAAATTTTTATTATGTTTCTGAGCATAATAGTAATAATATGAAAAAGAAAAAGAAATCTACATTATATATTCATGGTCAAAAGTTTAAGACTATGTATAAAAGAAACATTTTATTCGAAAAATGTGTGAAATATTTGTTTTATTTTAATAATTTGTCCAAAATCCATTATTATTTATCACCTCGGCACATATTTTCGACATCGAATCTACTAATTTTTGACATTTTTCAACAGGAATGTTGAATGTATTATAGAGTAAAGTTTATTAAGATTTTTTGGTTTATAATTTGCCACACTTTTCTTTACTATACTCCATAAGTTTTCAACCAGATTTAAGTCTGGTGACTGCGAAGGACACGGTAGTACGTTAATATTTTCTTCACGAAAAAAATTGTTCACAGTTCGGGATGTGTGTTTTGGAACATTATCCTGTTGGAATATGAAACTATGAGTCATATTATCGTGTGCATATGGTAACATGGTATTCTTCAACACGTCTATATACTGGAAACGGTCCATAATTCCATGTATACGACGTATTGGTATAACGCTACCATTACCCAATTGTGGGTAAAACGCATTGTGCTTTCAAATCTTCACCAATTCGACGTCTCACATATTGTAACCCATCAGAAGCAACACGATTAAATTTTGATTCGTCTGAAAATCGTATTTTTTGCCAATCTTGACTCGTCCAATGTTCGTGAGCTTTAGCAAACGCAAATCGCGTTTTCCGATTTTTGGAACTGAGCATTGGTTTCTTCCGGGGTTTTCGTCCTCTTAAATGGAAATTTTCCAAACGTCTTCTAACAGTTCTAGCACTAATGTTTGTGTCACTGTTCGTGTTTATTTCAACTGCAATATCACTTGCAGAACGAAAGCGGTCCTTTTCGCATAAGCGGTGAATCCGACGATCCAGTTTCGCAGTTGTTTTCCGAGGTCTTTTGCTTCCTGATCGATCAGAATATTGTCCAGTCTTTAATGTGTACCACACTTGCTTACAAGCCGTTTCTGATTTATTTACAAGACTTGCTATTTTGGAAAAGGTCATTTTTTCTTTTCGTAGTCATCCTATTTGCTCTCTTTCGTTTGGTAGCAAACTCCGAGATTTACCCATACTTTTCTCCCCTGTATAGAAACTTCAATCAACGAAAGATATGCCAGACTCCGATCTCAAAATTTATATAGCAAATTATAAAAAGAACGTAATAGATGTTGCTTGTTAGACTTGTTGTCCGCTGCGCACAAACGTTCAGAGGAAACAAAGGACTGAAACTTCTACATTGTTTACATTCGACGATCACAACATTGAGATGAAGGAGATGAAACATATACCTGTCTTACTTTGAAATATTAAAAGAGAATAGAAAGACAGTACTTGTACAGTAGCTCACGAAAGTATTCGAACGCTTCCAATCTACATCGTTAACAAATAAAATACACCCGTTGAGTTTATGTTTTCAAAATAAGATTGTAAATAAAGACACATAAGAGTCTTGAGAATGTGTAAGTAAAATTACAAAAAAATCTGACAGCACATACGGGATTCACAAGGCATTGAGTATAAACATACCGTTTTCGGATGTCACAAAAGTATTCGAACGTACGAATAAATCTTGAATTGTTTGATGTTAATATCTGGTTGGTCCTCCTTTGGCATCAATAACGTGTCTTAGCCGGCTTTCCATACTATATACAAGTTTTTCCGTTGTCTTTTTTTCAATGGAATTCCATATTTCTATTATTTTGGTTTTTAACACTTCCTTGGACGTTATGTCAAAATTCATAAGTTTTCTTGCAATTTCGGCCCATAAATGTTCTATAGGATTTATGTCAGGGCTTTGCGGAGGAGTTTGTAGTGTATGCGGGGTATTATATATGATCCATTCCTTTACAATCCCAGCTGTATGTTTAGGATCGTTGTCCTGTTGGAAGTAGAAATCATCCAATAGGTTCAATTTAATTGCACTTTGTTTCAAATTTTAATAAAAACAAGATTTCCCGTTCCATTCGCCGCCATACACCCCCCCACCATCACTGAGCCACCTCCGTGTTTCACAGTTGGAATCATATTCTGTATTTGCAATGCTGTGTTGCACTTTCGCCAGACATAATGCTGTCCATCCGAACCGAAAATATTAAACTTACTTTCATCCGAGAAAATAACTTTATTCCAAAATGAAATATCCTTATCAATATACATTTTTGCAAACGTTAGTCTTTTCTTTTTATTAATTTTACTGATATATGGCTTTTTTCGTGGTATTCTTCCATGGTAATCATTACTCCGCAGAACCCTACGACACAGTTCGGGATGTACATATTTCCCAAAATTATTTGCAACAATCCCCACAAGTTTTGGTGCAGATGTGCTTGGATTTTTCTTAATTTCACGTATAATCATTTTCTCCTCTCTGGGTGTTAACTTCTTTCGACGTCCTGTACGCTTCTTGTTTGTAATATTACCTTCAGTTTTCGACTTTTTTACTATATAATGTATCGTAGATTTACTGCGATTTAATAATTTGGCAATTTCAAGATAAGATTTATTTTCATTATGCAACTACAATATTAATTCACGTTCACATTTACTGGTTTCTGATTTTTTCGTGCTCATGATTAGAATAACTATGAAAGATTATACTCTACGAAATCTGTATGAACCACACGATGTCTCGGAATCGACTAAAGTGTAATGTTTACATTTCAATCACTAGAAATACGCTTCTTGTCTACGCGTTCGAATACTTTTGTGACGTCCGAAAACGGTATGTTTATACTCAATGCCCTGTGAATCCTGTATGTGTTGTCAGATTTTTTTGTAATTTTACTTATACATTCTCAAGACTCCTATGTGTCTTTACTTACAATCTTATTTTGAAAACTTAAACCTAACGAGTGTATTTTATTTGTTAACGATGTAGATTGGAAGCGTTCGAATACTTTCGTGAGCTACTGTATATTACGCGTATAATCGAAATCGCGTATCGTCGTCTTAAATATATGTCCGCTACTGTATATACAGTATTCTTCTATATAGAGAAATCACTGTAACACGCTAACGGATCCGGGTAAAGACAGTCTTCAGGTTCGGAACGTGCGAGCGATTAAGGTGAAAAAGTGAAAAGAACCGGAAATCATCGAGAGCGCAAGCGTTTCTATTCAGCGTTACTCTCCGGTTCCAGATGCTGCCGAGAGGAGCGATCTGCCTGCTCCTGGTGACCTTGACACTGAACGGGAGCCAATGCGCTACCAGATACTTCGTTAAGATGAGGACGAACGCGTCCGATCTGTTCAGGACGAGAATGGACAACGTGAGGGCTCTCGAGGACTCGTTACCGGCTCGATCGAGTCCGTTGCGGGGCATCCGGGTCGAAGACGAGCGGAGGACGAAGGACATCAAGCTCGAGGACGAACAGAAGAACCTGTTCGAGACGTCCACGTTCAATCCGGACATGTTGAACAAATTCCTCGAGGAGTACGTGAGCAAGATCAAGGGGAGCACCGAGAAGTACTCGAAGTATCCGTTCAGGATCGTGAAGCCCGCGGAGCCTCTGCTCCTGGAAGTGGACGAGTCGACGGCGCAACCGACCAGTGCCGTTCACGAACACGAAACCAAGTATGACGTGAACGTGGAGAACACCACGTCGGCCGAAGACGCGGTAAGGTGTTCACCGGGCGTTGCAAGGTCGTTTACAAAAAGAAAAAAGAAAGAATTACCAAGAATTTTCGCAACTTTGAATTCGGTTTCAGCTGAGCGAAGCGTTGAACGACACCCTGAAGAGGAACAAGTTCTACGGCGCGAACTCGTACGAGGATCGAAACGGCTGGGTCACGCTGGAAGCGATCCCCTGGTCGAAAAGCAAAATCTCAAAATGGCAGGCGACTGCCACCACGCAACGTCCATGGCCGGAAGCGAAGCCATGGGAGAAGCCTGGCATGGGAAAACCGTGGGCCTCCGACTATGCTGTTAGGCCGATCTACGAAAATAATAAGCCATGGTAATTGGCCGATTGTTACCGAACTGCGAGTGAAACTTTCTCTCTTTACCTTAGCCTCTTAAGCACGGCGCGCTCGTCCGCCATTCTGTCTCCCAGGGACGACGCACTTAGCCGCGGATGGCATAAGAGCCGCTATAGTAGTCCGTATCGTTCGAACTGATGGTTTCCACGGAAACCACTATAGTGGCGCACAGTACATAAGAGGCTAACCTTCGAATTGTTCGAGTCTTCGACGAAATTTTACGAATTCCAACTGGAACAGTGTGAAACGCTTGGATCTATCCGCGTTCGAGCTTCAGTCCCGTTGATCTAACTAATTATAATTCCAGGTACCAGGAGAAGCCTACGGAGATACCGTGGCAGAAGCTGACCTCACGACCTACCTACCATTCGGACAAGAACGAGGAGAACCAGGCGCAGAAATGGCCCCCGGAACGGCCATCTTGGAACAAGTACACGGACCGTCCGAACAGCGACATAATCACCGACAATCGGCCGGCGAATTTTCCCAGCAGCTGGAACAGACCTCCTCAGCCTACGAAGCCGAGTTATCAGTTCATAGACCGGTACACCGATAAGAATCAAGCCGAGGAGAACAACGATTGGCATAATTTCCCACCGAATCGCTACGAGGACCGTCCTCGACCTACCACCGAGAGGCCTGGCTTCTCCCAGTACCAGTACGTGAACAATCATCCGCAGAGCTACCCTGGGAACAGCGACGGCCAGTGGGTTCTCTTGTCGACCAACAGAGGCTACTCGAAGTCGAGACAGAGATCCATCAAGATCGATTCGTCACCGTCCGCGAACGGCACGAAGATCGTCGGAGGGGTGAAAGAGGATCAGGATCCGGCTATAGCTGTGATGACGTCGAAGAGACAGGTTAGGCTAGATCTTGAAGATTTTTTGAACGTACCGAGCCCCTCTGCAGAACAGTCAGATTCATCAAAAAAAAAGAAAACAATTCTGCGCGAAAGTTTGTGGTTTGTGCAAAGGCACGAACTTTTGCACTAACCTACCGAATCTATAACTTGTTAGTTACGGTACAAGTTATCGCTAGACTGCGGATCTTTATGCAATTATGGTTACCGAAAAATTTCAAGAAACCCCGGGATATAAAGTTCGACAGGATTTAGTACGATTTTAATTTGTTTCAAGTCTGAAAATGGTACTACCGCGGAAAATAAAATTTCATTCGATTCGACTCGCTTCAAATTCGTCTACACAAATTTCAAATTGCATAAACACCCGCAGTCTGGTTGTCACGTTCTTGCGAGATTTTTCTGCACGCACGTTCGTCATCTAAACGATTGTTGATGGTTCTGGCGTCACGATAAAAACCCGCGCCCGTTTACGCAATAATTCCACTGTAATTGCCGAGTCCTCGTTGACGTTCATTTGTTTCTCTGTGACGACCGTGACGCGTTTGTTAAAAAGCTTATTGTGTAACTGGGACGGGATCCATCGCGACGACCTGGAAAAATCTGTATCGTGTTGGAGTATTCGTTTCGCGACGGGATCGATACGGTGTGTTCGAACGGTTTCTGGAAATGGCGGTCGCTTGATGAGATATCGTTTACCTAGGTCAGGCTGACGGTGTTACCGTCAATCAACGGTACGAACACTACCACATCTCACGGAGGTCTGCTGGAAGTGGAGAAGACGTTCAAGAGCGTGGACCAGAGCCGAAAGGAGTACGAGATGGAGAGGCAGACCTTGCCCGCTATCCTGAAGAAGAGGCCGATCAGAAATACGCTCGGCAATCAGCCTTCTAACTCTGCTGTCCTGGCTGCCGTCGGAGCAGGTCTGTTTATCACCGTTTATTTATAATTGGATGGAAGTGTAATAATTGAAAGCTTAGAACAGCAGGAACGTTACAAAGATTAGGGGGTATCGTAATTGTCCTTTTCTTTTTTAATCCGTTAACATCCGCTGTCTATTTACAAATTTTGTCAATTTTTGATCTTCGTAAACGCGGAAGGAGATTCAGAGTTTTGTGCTTTGCAGGGATATTACCGGCGACGATGGCGATGATGATACCAATGATACTCGGACGCCGAAGGAGGGACCTCGCTTCTCCGAGGCCGCTCGATCATCCTGATTCGATCATGAACATTCTCACGAGCAGACGAGTCCAAGGAACGAGGTTGAGATAGGGGAAGCGAATCGACAAGAAAAGAGAAAGTCGCCGATAGTGGGAAAGGGGAAGACGAACGATCTCATAGTTCAGCTATGACTGAGAAGCTGCTGATTAATTTTCCCGAGTGCAGGAGAGGTTAGGGGAACGACTTTCAACACTAGATCGCCGGATGAGAAAGAAGGTATCTGGTCAGTTAGTGATTCCCTCTGACAGATTGGTGGTATTGTTTGATAATGAGGGTGATCGGATACCTACCTTCAAAAGTCTATTAAAAACCAACGTATTTAAAAAAAAATGATTTAAGTTTTTCCATATATACAGCAATCATATCGCAGATGAGTCAAATTGACTCACTCCGGCAATCTAGTGTCAACATGAACAACGTTTGAAAGCGGCAGTACATTTATTAAAAAGAAAGGCATGCGTCACCGAGAGACCCCGGAACCATAAGTCCCTAATCATCATTCAGCTGAACTTTGAAAAGTGAAATCGCCTCGAGGGATCCTACGGAAAAGTATCCTACTCGTTCGTTCTAAAGTAGTTCAATAAGCTAGCGGTTAAGAAAGCTGCGAATGCGTTACTCGCGAGCATGTTCTAGCGGAAAATGGAGGACGAGCTGCGACACGGATCTATCGACTTCACATACTATGTTAATCTTTGTTACTCGTTACGAAATGTGAAATTAATATTTATCAAAGAAGGATAATACCAGAGAGAGCGAAGCAAACTACAAATTCCATTACGTATGTATCTACGTCGGTGTATCGTACGGAAGCATATTTATTTATTTATTTATTTATTTAATATATTTATTTATAATATATTTTACAATGTTTCGTATATGTCGTCGTTCGCTTACATACTAAATAAAAGGTATAAATACCGGAACAACAGATGTCGAAGGTATATGGAAACAATTTTCACGATGAAATAGAACTTTTCGCCAGAAGTTTTTCGAAAACCGTATCCGGTCGACCGTAGCTTTTCGAAAAGCTTGCGTAGAACGCGCGCAGCCTCGACCAGGCTGCATCGCGTCGCGTCCCATGCGAGAAATCCTATTCCACGATATCCATTTTAAAGCTAGTCGTTCGCATTCTGGTCTAGGACCGTCCATTTTCCTTTAACCGAATCCTTCCCCCTCCAAATACGCGGGTTCCTTCGATTGTCTACTTTTGTCGCGGAGGGAACATTTACGGGAACAGTTACGGAGGAAATTGTAAGATTTCAAAAGAGAGCGATAACAACGACGTCCTTGACGACTACAAAATGGAGGAGAGACGTCCTTTCGCGCAGAAGGGGTCATCTAACACGCGATAGAAAAATGATTCACCAATCAAGCTAATACGCAGACGGAATTCCGATACACGAAGGATTACGACGCCATCCTGACACCATTTTCAAGCATTCTATCGTACACAGTGAATTCGCGATATATGTCAACAACACGGGTCGTCGTGTATCGTCCAGGAGACATACCTAAGGCCCGTTATGTTTACGTGGTTCACTCCGCGGTAGTGGGGATAATTCCGCGACATTCATGATGCAGGTCTTGCCGACATATATAGAGAAATCACTGTACAACAAGGTGTGATTTTTCATATAAATTGAGGAAGAATCTAATTGGGGTTCTGATTGGCGCAGGAAGGTAGCTTAATCGTTAGGCAACCAGCCCTTGCGCGTCCTAAGCAACCTGGCGCCTGCTATGTTTACGTGGTTCACTCCGCGGTAGTGGGGATAATTCCGCGACATTCATCATCCAGGTCTTGCCGACATATATAGAGAAATCACTGTACAACAAGGTGTGATTTTTCATATAAATTGAGGAAGAATCTAATTGGGGTTCTGATTGGCGCCGGAAGGTAGCTTAATCGTTAGGCAACCAGCCCTTGCGCATTCTGAGCAACCTGGCGCCTGCGCGTCCACCAGAAACACCGTTTCCCTAGCGATGCAAATTAGATAATTCCGGAAGGATGCTCGTGCCCGGAACCGGTTCGGGACGTGTTCGAGGACGGGGTGCGGTGTCGAGGCATCGCGACGAAACTCCTGAATCGTCGCTCGAGTTTATTGTCCGTCCTCTCCTCGAAGGAGAAGAGGGGCACCTCATTCCTCGCCGTTGATTCTCTTCTGCACGTGGCCGAGGTACCGGGCGAAGCCCTCGCTCGCGTGCTTCAGCAGCGTCAGCCCGAGCCGGAACTTGATTTCGGCGACCTTCTTCACGAACCCGAAGAGGCTGAAACCTTCCTGCTCCTCCGGCGGCGTTGCGGTCGAGTCGATCCACTCGACGTTGCCCTGCTCGGTCGTCTTCGAGCTTTCGGTCGAATTGTTCTCCGAGCCGGCGTCCACGGATGTAGCCGACGAGGACGCTGAAGAATCGGTGGTATCCTTCGCCGTCGAGGAGCCGGTCGATCGGCTCGAAGCCTCGACGCTCGATTCCGTGGACGTCCCCGCAAGCCTCACCTTCTCCTCCTGTCGTCTCTTCTTGGCTTCGAGGTCCTCCGATATCTCGGTCTCCTTTCTTCTGGTCTTGCCGCCCTCTTCGCCGGGCAGCGCCGAATCGATGATGTTCAGGATCTCGTTGCTCAGGTCCTCCTCCTTCTCCTCCTCCAACTCCCTCTTCGAGGGTATCACCTGGATCACCGAGTCCCTCTTGGTCCTCGATCGGGACCCGTCCACGGATCTCTTCGCCTTCAGAGACCTGGGTCCGTGCTCCACAGCCACCGCCGTAGGCGTGATCTCCACCTCCTCGTAGCCCTCCTCGGGTCTAGCTGTCTGCACCTGTTCGTAGCTCTGGGCTGGATTCGGGAAGTTGAAATTCTGATTGATATCGGGCTCGAACTTGAGCGGGCTACTCTCCGTCGGCTCGTAGCTCGCCAGCTTCCCGGTGGTCGGTAGAATCTTCTCTTCATACGGTGGATACTCTTTGGGCACGTTCCCAACGACGAACTGTCGATTCGCTGGCCCCGAAGACGCCTGGCCCACCGAGAACTTGGCGTGTTTGGGTCTCTCGTAGTGATTCGGAGTACTCGGCCCGTCCTGGTATCTGTAATCCGTGTTTCTGTACTTCAAGACCGAAGCGGTGTTCTCCGGCTTGTACATGGGCGACGAAGAGTACCTCTGGTCGTACTTGTTGGTCGTCTCGTAGTTCCCGTCGTAATGCTGGTACTGATAGTAGCTGTCGTAGTCCTTCACGCCGGGATACCTGTTGTCCTCGTTCGTCGTCATACCCTGAAGAACCTTCGACAGTACCTCCTCCTCGCTCTGCCCGTAGTTCCCGCCGTACTCCTCCAGGTTGTACTTGTATTTAGGCTCGACCTCGTAGTTCCTGCGAGCAATGGCTCCGCCGAACGGATACAGGAAATAGGACGCCAATCCCAATCCCAGTCCCACCAGAGACATCATCCCGAAGCTGGGCATCACCTCCCGGCTCAGAAAATTGTAAATCTGAGTGGAGATCGGCTTCTGAGCCTGCTTCTTCTTGGTCTTGGTGACGTTGGCCGAGATTTTGGTCTCGGGCGCGATCTTCGATTCCTGGATCTCGGTTTTAGCGGCTGGATCCAGCGTGGCCAGCTCGATCTCCGTCGAGCTGGACGTCAACGGCGCGATCGTGGTCGTGGTGGTCGATTTCTTCCTGGACGGTTTATTCCTTCGGTTCTTGGAATTGTTCCTCTTGGAACTGTTTCTGCGCTTCTTCGTGGTCGAGGACACCGTCGCGGTGGTCGTCGACGGGGTGGACGTCTCGGAGTCCACGCTGACCTTCGTCAGCTCCGGATTGAAGTCGAACTTCAGATCTATCTGCGAGGTGTTCAACCCGTCCTTGTCATCGTCGTCCTCCGACGAGTTCTTCTTGTCCTTCTCCAGCTTCTCGATCTTCAGAACGGGCGCGTTCACTGTGATAGGTTCTATCTCGATCTTGGTGTCTTCCATCGGCTTCTTCAGCTGCACCTTCAGCACGTTGCTCTTGGTGCCGACCGGTTTCAACTTGGTCGAGATCTCCGACGGCTCGTTGCTACTCGAGACAGTCTTCACGGTCGTCGGGAACTCCTGATTGCTCGTCGAAGAAACAGGCGCCAACGCGGTGGTCTTCTGGGTGTTCATCAGAACGGAGGCCTTGATCTTCGTCACGAACATCGGCTTCTCCGTGGTGTCCGGCTTGCTCTTCGACACGGTGATCATCTGGACAGGCCTGAAAGTGACTTTCTCGATCTTGGCCGACGAAGCGGTGTCGTTTTTGGCGATGTCCGGCTTCATGGTGGTCCTCCTGGTTGCAGGCTTCGGCCTGGCCTGTTGGTTAGGCCTGGGAGTCTTCACGATCGACGGCTTCGCGAGCAACGTGGTCTTGGACGTGACTGTCTTGGGCTTGGGCGTTGTCCTGATGGTCTGAACCTTCTTGGTGGTGACGGCAGGAGCCTCTTTGCTCTCAAAATTGTTCACAGTCGTCTGAGGAGGCTCGGTTGTCTTCTCCGTCTTCTTCGTAGCGAGAGTAACGGTCTTCCTGGTGGTGGTGGTGGCTGCTGTGGTGGTGGTTGGCTCTTCCATGGCGACCACCGTGGACACGGGCAAGGTCACCTTCTCCAACACTCTCTCCGTCGTGTCTATCCTCTCCATCAGAGTCGTCGGCTTCGCGGTTACCTTGGCGTCGTTCCCCACAGGCTTTTTCGACTTCTTGTCCACATCGACGGTCTTCATCGTGGTCGACGGAGGGTTCAGCAGGATCCACGTGGAGATACCACCGGTGGTCGTCGGGTGGCTGTTCTTGTACGCTGTAATCAGTCGCGTCGAGCTCAACTCCTTCTCGAGTTCCTCCTCGGTGATCGCCATTGCCTGGCCCGGGTGGCTGGTCTCGAAGAAGCTGAACTTCGAGTTCACCGGCCTGCCGAAGCCTACGTTCACTGTCATCTCTTTCATCGGCGTGTCCGCCTTTTCCGGCAACTTATGCGCGTTGTTCTTCAAGGCATTGCCGGTGGTCTTGCTCTCTTCGGGGTTGGTCACGTTGAGCAGCTGCGTGGCCACCGTTCTCAGGGACTGGTCTATGTACTGCAGGTCCTTCAGCTGACGTTGACTGTCGTCCTGTGGGTTGCTGAAATGAAATTTGTTAATTAGTCGCTCGGTTAAATAGACGGACTTGTAGTTCGAACTTTTAAACTTCAGGAGTATGGTTACTCGAATGACTTGAGATTAGTAGGTATCGGTTGTTCCTTACCTTTTCGGGTTTGTTAACATGTAAGAGAGATTCTATTCTAGATTATGTCAGTTTCAAGGAGAATGGAGTTCGAGGTTAGCGCTGGTTTCGTTTGAGTTTCGTCTTGAGGTTTCGGAATTCGTGGACTAGACAATGCACGGGATATTTGGAAGCACAGGAACGTTAACGAATAATTAATAAATTACATCGATAGATCTGTATTATAATTTAATGGTTATAGTATTAATGGATGAAGAAATAAATGCAAATTTGTTCGTTCGAATGGTTTATTTGGGTTACAAATTCATTGGCACAAGTGCTAGCAATGCCCTAGAACGACGTAAGATTAAATAAGATTGAAATAGCCTAAATAAGAAACTAAAGGTTACAATATGAACTCGTTCAGGTTCACTAATACTGTTCCTCTTGCAACTATTCTCTGCTAACGTTTCAGGGGATATTCTGGTTTTCCAGGTCCTTTTTGCACGAATTGTTTTTCAGAATAACTATGGAATCGTTTGTATGTATTTACAGCACATGCGTGATTTTATTTGATGTAAAATGAGTTTAAATTACACGAGGCTCGTTTACTCGCAACACGAGTTGCATTCTTCGAACAGCCATTAATTCTACGTTAATTAATTCTACGTTAATTTTACGAATTCAAACAAATCCTTTCGCACGCATATTCCTCAACACATACTCAAAGGACATGCGAAGAAAAAGAGAATTGATCTTTAGAAAATGCAAAATCGGAATACCCCCTTAACCGCTAATTAGTACTCTAATTTTGAGGCTTTAAAACTAACAATCTAGTGAATTCTCGATATATGTCGCCAAGGCCAGTCGCGCAATTGTCCCCACTACGAGGTAAACCCGGTCGCCGAGTAGTGTAACATAATACGAGTCGGTTATATCGGTGTGAGACCACTACTAAACAAACAACAGAGCTTCTCTATTTTTCATTATATTTTTATGGGACTTTCACCAACATACTCGTGGCATTTTTCTAATGAACATGGTACTAAATATGACACAATTCCGATGACACTTACTTGTGTAACGAACGACGAGAGTTACTTCCCATGAAAATTGTACAGGGTGTCCCAAAAAAATGTGTACACTGTTTAACGGGTGATAACTTTCTGATTTTTCTTTCATTTCAGGGTGTAATTAATTGTAAATAATGAGTCGACCAAGATTCAAATTCTGTATACATTTTTTTGGGACACCCTGTACTAAAGAATAATTAGTGTAATATATGATCCGAACGATATCGTATTTGATATCAACTTAATCAGAAAAATTCGACAAATATATAGGTGACAGTCTCAAAAAAGTAATTAAAAATACAGAAACTTTTTGACTGGATTAGTAGTAGTATCACACCGATATACCCGACCCGTGTTATGTTTACACTCCTCGACGACCAAGGACACTCGAGCTTCGCTGTCGTTTTCTACGTTCGGGCCTGCATCAAAGAATAGTAGAATCTCGTGGACAGCTGTTGTCGCTGTGACATATAAAACGTAGGACGAATATGTTTACACTGCTCGGCGACTGAGGCGGCGAGCAGCGCTGTCCTTTCCTACGTTCGGATCAAAGAATCCTCCCGGACGATGAACGACATCAAGACCCAATATGACATCAATATGTTGCTGACATATATCGAGATTTCGCCGTAAGTCCGGCATGGTTATTCTCTGAAATTCCTTACCACGTACGAACGATGTCGAAAAAGAAACATAGTATCTGAAAGAATGCTTAACAAAATACCATAGCTATCCACGAATAAATTAGAGATTACTCGTACAGACACAATTGTACGAATAAATTACTCCGCCATGGAGATCAGTGCTGCCCTAAGCAGAGAGCTCGAAACCCACGTTTCTCCGCGTTGCCAGAACGGATCGTTAGCCGGTTAAATTTGACGAAACTACAAAAAGCGACGAACCGACAAGGACAATATGGCCTGTGGTAGGGGAAACGCAAGCGTCATTTCGCCGACAACGCTGAAGCGGATGACGTACGCCGCGATTCGTCTCGTTATATACACCATCTTCTGCTTTACCCCACACTAAGCAAATCTAACCACCAAAAACTGCCTCCGGAGAATCTCTCCATACCTCCGGCTGGCCAACGTGTCCGCGTCATGAAGCAAGTAAGAACCTAATCGTCGCTGGAACCCCTGCTCATCTCTTTCTCTTCTTCCTCCTACTCTTCCACTCGTTCAACCTGCCATATTTCTCCATCGACTGCCTGACAACGTCCTCGACGTTGTGCCAGAAGAAGCCGGCAGCGTCGTTGTTGGCTCGGCCGAAGCCGAAGGAGCTGGGGAACAGCCAGGGGAAAAAGAAAGTGACCATGCCGAGAACCCCAGCCGCCAGAGCGGTGAACGGGGCGGCAGCTACGCTGAAGAACCCGTAGTGCAGAGGATTCACGTACGTGAAATAAGCGAACACCGAGGCTATCGACTCCATCAGGCCGGTGGGGGATAGATCGAGGTCGTCGTCCTCGTCGTCGTTGGACGCGGAGGACGACGCGGGGGTCAAAGTCGAAGGCGAAGAGGAGCCAGGGGGTTGGCTGGTGACTGGATCGACACCCGGTTGGACCTCGGAGTTCAACTCGGTGTCGTCGTTAGGGACGACCCCTGCCGTGGACGGAGTAGCGTCAAAAGTGGACGGATCGTTCGACGAATCGTTCACCGGTTCCGTAGGCTCTACTTGGGGTGCTTCGCTGGCTGGCCCAGATACCAAGATATTGATGTGAGTGCCTTGATGGACCTGGACGTTAGAGCCTTCGACGTCGCCGGACGCGGAGGTCACCGGGTCCTTCAACGGACCATAGTAATCGCTCGGAGATACAGGCTGGTAAGAGGGACCGGTACCGTATTTGTCGATCGCCCCGTACCCCTGATCGACCTGATCGAGGGGCGAACCAGTGGATTTGTACGTGTTCGTGTTGAACACGTGGGAGTTGATGATGATGTTCAAGTCGGTGCAACCCTCCTTGCTCTGGACAGTGTTGTTGATTCGTGTGTACGAGTTTATGAGGATCGTCGGGCATCTTTGATCGTAGGTCACCAATGGGGGCTGAGGCTCGACCTGATCGGGTACCTTGTTCTGATCCTCGTACGAGGTGAAGCCTATGTGGACATTGGGGCCTGGTTTCTGAGTAGTAGTGGAGGGAGCTAACTGATGAGAAAGGGGGTTTGTCCCTGCAAACCCTGTGGACCCTAACGATCCAAGAATCGGTTTCCCGTTGCTCACGGGCCTCTTGGTCCCAACTGACCCTTGGTTCTGAGGGTCGCTTTGCGTTTTATTCTTGAGGGACGTGTTCCCCAGCCAACCGGAAGGCTTCTCAGTCATGTAAACCGACTGAGGATTGAGGGTATATATCAAACCAGGTCTGAAACCCTGAAGATCGCTCGGTCTCAATGGTCTGTTCGGCTGCAAGTTCTGATAGACGGGATCGAACGCGACGCTAACCGGATTGTTCGCCTCGTTGCTCTCCAAGATATGGCTACCGTTCGGCATGAAGGCCGGGATCTTCAACCAGTGAACGATTTCCTGAAGATCGGGGCTCGCGATGGGCACCAGGTGATTGACACCGTTAGCCACCTGTGGGACCTGAAGAGAAATCACCTGGGGAACCGTCTGAGGGACCGGCTTCTGCGCGGTCTCCTCAGGCTTCAAGTCCTCCACGGACGAAGTATACTTCTCGTAATTCTGATAGTCGTTCGCGGATTGAATGGCCCCGTTCGGCCAGTTCTTCCAATGCAACGGCCGGGACGAGTTCGTTTTATTTCGGATCTTTGACTTGCCGGGGACCTTCTTGTTCTTGTTCGGGGTCGAAGGTGGCCGAGCGTTCGGTTTGTTTTTCGAGTTCGCGCGCTTCGAGCTCGAGTGGTGACGATTCGACGCGTTCGTGCCCCTCGGAGGAGGAACAGATTGGCCAACCGGATCGATCGCGACCTTCGAGGACACCGTGCCGACGCTCTGCTGAGTCAGCATGTCGGTGATCTTCCTGATGGCCGCAACGTGATCGAACTCGGCCGAGGGGTCGACCTTGACGCGGTCCACAGCCGAAACGACCGAGAATCCCGGATCGCGGACCCTGGCTACGCCTCCTTTCGGTGAATTATTCAAACCGATTTCCGTGGAACCGTCGAAACGCGGGATCTTCGGGCTCAAGGATCGATCATGATCGGACTTTGAAGCGAAATTGGGCAAGACCGGACCCACGGTCCGTTGAAACGAGTTTCGCGATCGCGGTGGATCGTTCCGGTCTTCGACGTGAAATATCTTCAACATTCGATTCGTTCTAATCGGTTTCCCCGCGGGGATGGAATCGTTCGATGAGGCTTCTGATTCCGAATAATTGAATGGGTTTAACGACTTCGATCCTGTCGATTCGTCGACACTTACCTCGGCGCCGGTAAACGAACGATTAACGCTATCGTGATAGAAATGAATGTACGGAACTCTACTACTTCCGGAATTCCACGTGTACCTGCTATCTTGAATATTCGCCGCGGTGCTGGATGATACGGCGGGTTTCCTTTGATCGACGATCGGTTTCGTGGTTGCGGATTCACCTGGAAAATTGAAACAAATTAATTTCGGTTGTCCAGCGGTGTTTCGTTTATTTGAAAACGGAGATATCTCGTGGCGCACTGAGGTTACGAAAAAGAATTGTTCGCAAAAATTGTTCTTGTTGGCTCGAGTGCTGGTGGGGAAAATTTCGAAGTCAAATTAATTTTTTTCAGTGGAACCATATATTTTTCTGTCATAACACGATAGCATTTTCCGAGACGAATTCAACGATATACCACATTATGTTATTTACTGTCACAGAACATTAGATAAATTATAATTAAATTAAATTATTATTATTAAATTATAATTATAATATAATAATATATATTATTAAATATAATATACAAAATATATATAATATTATAATATATATATTATTAAATATAATATACAAAATATATATAATATTATAATATATAATATTTTAAATATATATAATAACTTTAAAAACTTAAAATACTTTAACTTTAAATATATATAATAATATTATATATATATATTTTTTTTATGCATATAATATTTTATTATATATTATTAAATTATAATTATAGTTTGTATTATAAATTTGTAACTTCTTAACACATTATCTACCGGTGATTATTCCATAATTGTTGAAAGTGCGACTTTCAACTCAGTGGTCATGGCTGAGGATTTTTTAAAAGAATCCTTTCACATTAACAGCAACAACTCACCCTCAATAAAAAATATAACAATCTCCTCCGGGATTATTGTATAAAAGAAGATTTTTAAGCTTCCATTTGGAACATCACAATTATTGAGAAGCCTATTAATAGGCTTCCGGTAGATAAAGTGTTAAGTAGGCAATGGTAGTACATATCTGGTTGCTGACCTTCTTATGTCCTCTTATGTCTCCTTAAGTTTATCAAGTTACTGAGATAAATAAGCATAAAATTTATAGTTCACATCACTAGCAATTTTATTCAATATATGTAAATAAACTTGCTCTGCTTATTAGTTAATTAAATAATTTCATTATCGAGAGTCGGTGTGGCGCGACGGTAGCGTGTCAAGTTTTTAGCCGGACGACCAGGGTTCAAATAATTTCATTATCTTTTGCGCTTGTCAATGTTTAATTTAATTGTTGGCTTTCGTTGAGAAGGATGCCGCCTATGAAATTCCTGTGCAACTTCTGCATAGAATAAATATCTATATATTCTAGAATTCAATAACTTTGCAGGCTCCAAACAGAACTCGACGAAATTATTAGTCTCTAGTATTGCACTTTCTCAAGTAAAATAAATGACACTCGAAACAAATAAGGCAACTCTTCAAAACGAATGACAAGAAAGTCGATCTTTGTTTACAGTGTGCAGATAATAGCCGGCGAGTAGCTATGTACTACCATTGCCTAATTAACCAGTTAACTGTGGAGTTTAATTTGAAAAATTCCTCACGGCGCGGAATTAAAATCAAGCAATGACGAATATACACGTCGAACGCAGGCCAAATGCGGCTACTATAAAAGCCAAAGCCCTTGTAAAGCTAAATCAGAAAGAATTACTTTTTTATTCCATAAGAATTTAACAATTCATTAACGTTAACCGCACCGCAATAGAGTTTCGGATTGACGAGTGTACTCGTGGTTAAGACCTTCAAACTTATAACATAATTTCGAATGTTTTGTAACAGTAAATAACATAATGTGATATGTCGTTGAATTCGTCTCGGAAAATGCTACCGTGTTATGACAAAAATAAATATGTAGTTCAATTTAAAAAAATTAATTTGACTTTAAAATTTCCTCCACCACTATTCGAGACCTCAAAAAAATTACAGCATAAGAGTGTTTCCTTCATACCGAACAATTTTTGTAAACAAACTTTTTTCATAACTTCGGTGCGTCACAAGATATTTCCGTTTTCAGATAAACAAAACACCCTGTATATTAGGGGGGCCGGAAAGTAATGTCGTATTTCTCGTAAAATTAAAATATAATAATCTTTTATTGATATTTTATTTTTAATCTGTGATATATAAATGCTCTTGTGTTGCCCTTTCGAAATTCGTACAGCATACAATGCCGAACGTGCAACTTTTCTGAATTTGAATCGGTCATTTCGAAGATAACCTCTAAAAAAACAATATTTTTGTTCAAAACCGTACTAATTGATCTCCTGAACCTGCAGCCATGTATTGCACAACGTAGCTGTACAAAGTTAGCTGTTATTATCAGTGAAATGTTGACTTGCGCAAAAACGACATTACTTTCCAGTCTCGCTCATATTTTATCGTTCAGTTTCGACTCGGATCGGATATTATGAAAATTGCAAGACGCATAACTTCCGACAAAAAAGGAAAGTTTCTAGTTATGAAATTGAATTTTGTAACGCTGCGAAGTCGGGATCGAAGTTCCGAAGAGCGATAGTTCCGCTCGTAACACGATTACTGCACGAATTGCAAGTTTCGTGAACGTGCAATCTACATACGACTAGATCCGTGTAATCGCGTGTTCGGTGATGCGCTTCCTCCGGGCTATAGCACTTGACATGATCAACGTG
>CM052136.1:2674153-2698189 GCA_028454255.1 Halictus ligatus | reverse complement strand
GCAGCCAAAATTCCATGCCAAATCAAGACCAAATCAAAGCCAAACCTTGGCTTGGTTATAGAGGGCAGGTCGGTCGCACTAAGAGCGAACCTAACCTTGTTTTAACGGAATTTCAGTATTGAAAATATATGAAACTTAACTTAACTTAATATATTATATAATTTAGAAGTTTAAATAAAATTCTATTTTTCCTCCTACAGCAAGGTTTACTCCGATTTTTCCCGATATGTACTCGTAGAGCAAGGACTTAGAGTGCGACCGACCTGCCCTCTATAACGTAGCCAAGATTTTGCCTCAATTTTGGCTACAAACTTTGCACTCAAATTCCGAGCGCAAAGTTGCATTTGAGTGCAAAGTTTGCTGCCAAAACTCCATACCAAATGGAAAGCAAATTGAGACCAAACCTTGGCTTCGTTACAGAGGGCAGGTCGGTCGCGCTAAGAGCAACTACCGGACAAAATCGTAGAAAATCTTGCAGTAGGGAGGAAAACACTATATTTTTAAGATCTGTAAATATTTCAGCCTTAAAAAATAAAAAAAACTTAAAACTATTTCATTTCGAATTCCGTTTTCCCCCCTACAGAAAGATTTCCTTCCATTTTGCCCGATATTTACTTCATAAGGAGGCCAAGGTTTGGTCTGAATTTGCTTTCGATTTGGCATGGCATTTTCCATGCATGTTTTTGACACCAAAATGACCAGCTTTTGCTCGCAAAAGTACGATTACAAACATTGATCAATATTTGCTCGAAGCAAGTTTGGCCGACTGGGATGTTCCTTTTTCGAATTTTCATCTTTCTTTATATTTCTCATTTCTCGGGTCAATCGTAAAGAATTGGGGGAGTTTCGTGCAGAACAATTTCCCCCATCTTCCTTTCTTCGATTTCGCTTTGTCCGACATTGACGTTGTTGCGTTAAACGGTAAAGAAAGAGCAAAACTCGCGGGGAAACTTGTTTCGTGCGAGCGGAGAAGGCACGAAACCGTTCGGCCGAAACGTGGTCGCAGAATACGCGCGAATGTCTGCGAACGTGTGCGAATGTGGCGAAGCGGGGGCGGACAGCCCGCTTCCGGCACTCGGCAACCTATTCCGCAAACCAGTCCTGCGGATATGGAAATCCACTAATTATCCGTTTCGACGTTAACAACGCAGAAAAAGGATCTGACAGACAGCACGCGAAGACAGCTCTCACTATACTTCGTACGGGGAAACTAATTTATTATACAGAGTGTTCCGTAACTGGTGGTACAACCGGAGCAGGGAATGATTCTACATGAAAAACTGAGTCGAAAATATAGAAGAAAATTGTTTGATACAAGGGTTTCTTTACGAGAAAAATAAGTTTGAAAATTTGTCTAGTGCGCGTGCACTCGGCTCACTTGTGCCTCAACGGATTCTACTGCCTCACGTTTGCATATCTCGGAAATTGCCTTCGTACTTCTAGATATGTTTACAAACATGCGCATATTTACATGTGCCTCTTGGGATTCGAGGTATACAAGAAGTGTCGATAGATTTAGTGTGAACTCTTTTAGTGCCGGAGGCCGATATATTGGCCCGCACCTTGTAACGCTTCACTATTCGCATTGCGAGAGAACTCTATCTCAAGATAAATTTATGATACGTTATAAATGGTCTAATTTCATTACGAGAGAATTAAAATAAATAGTTTTTCGGTTTAACTTTTCCTTATATTCTATATGTTCTGTTACCTATAACAATTACTTGTTTCGGATGAGATAATCCGTCCGGCGCCTACCATGTACCTTGGAGTTATTCTTTATGTTTGTTGTGCAATATTATTTATTTTGTTACAAAATATATTGGAAATGCAAAGTATATACTTAAAGTATAAAATATATGCTAATAACTATACCTTCGTTATTTATGTAATTTTCAATGAATATAGAAAAGTTAGCGTCACTGCTTTATTCTCTATTTCGTCCTTATTACACTGCTTTTTGAATTATGTAAATATTGCTTTTCATTTGGTTTTTATGAGCCTTTTTCCAAACCCTAGTAAAATCGTGAAATTCGGCCGGTTAAACTGTCCAACACCAAAATCGTTTTGCAATACCTGTTGGATGATTCTTATACACTTTGTCATCGTAAAACCAAATCTGAAAGCAGAATTGCTCCATCACGCAACGTTTTCGAAAAATTGTGGTTTTTGTAAAAATGCCGGATTTTGATACAAAATGACGTGTTACGCAAAAACTGAACACGCAAGAAAGTTAAAATTTAAGTCAAGAGATAGGGGGAACTCTCCTCTACAGCCTACATCCTTTTCATCCTAAAACCAAATCTGTAACCAAAGTAATTGTTGTCTTATCTTTATAATTGTAATACCAATGGACATTCAAGATTCTTCCCATTAAAATAAGTCCAAACACTATGTAAATGGGACTATTTTTATCGATTTTATTGATCGTAGTACATATTTAAGACATAGTTATATTCATATTTTGTTATATTCATGACGAAATTATTTTAAAATCAAAACAAGGAATACAATTTCAGCATTAATCTTTCATCAAGATATTTTAACAATGGAAAAACGTTACAAAGGAAAAGACTTATGTGCGAAGCTTGCTGATTACTGCTGGACACTTATTATTGAAAATCGGGATACCAAGAACAAGCGTCAGGCAAGGCGGAAACATTTTTAATTTGTTTACATCAGAAATAGGTAAGTTTTTGTATTCAATTTTCTTTATTGAGCATTTCCACAATGAAATGTGAATATAACTCGTATTTTTACAATCTTTTGTAATGATTGGCGCCCAAAAAGATAAAAAAAATGTATGTAATTAAGCATAGTAAGCAAAGACATACTTGAGTGGTACCAACGTCGACTACGCATAACGACGAGTCGAGAAAAGGTTGCAATGGCCGTCTGGCGCGAACGCGTCGCGCACACGCTGTCAATTAATATGTTCTGAACCTTCTCGTATATTAAGGGAACCAAATACTTTTCGTGAATGGTTTTTTTACCAGAAATGTTTGTAGAATGCATTCCTGTATAGTAAATACCTGCTGGATAAAGGATTTTTTACATAAATACAAAAATAAAGCGTACAAAGTACCCGCGTCGACACATTTTCAAACTCTAACTACAATTTACAACTATTAGGAAGTACATAAAAATATAATTGACTATATGAATATGTAGAGGAGAGTCCCCTCTATCTCCTGACTTTTAATTTGAACTTTCCTGCGCGTTTAATTTTTGCGTAACACGTCATTTTGTATCAAAATCCGATATTTTTACAAAAACCAAAATTTTTCGAAAACGTTGCGTGATGGAGCAATTCGCGGTGGCAGAGTAGCTTGGCCGCCACGATCTCCGGATTTGTCACCGTCAGATTTTTATTTGCGGGGTCAGGTGAAATCGATTGTGTATCGCGATGATATAACGAGCATCGAACAATTACAACAAAACATTGTGATAGCGTTTGAACACATAAAACAACATAATAATTGCGCATTACAAGAGATTCGAAGGAATTTAATACGAAGAGCACAATCATGTCTACAACAACGTGGACAGTACTTCCAGCAATTTATGAATTAAACGAATTCCTCAAAGGTAATTCTACTTTAATTTGATGTATTTGATGATTTATTCGATGTATACAAACCTCGAAAACCTTTGCGAAAAAAAGGTTGAGGTAACTCCGAATAAAGTTCGTTGAGCCGCAAGTAAGCCGAGTGCATGCGCACTAGACATATTTTCAAACTCATTTTTCTCCAAGACAAAGCCTTGTATCAAACAATTTTATTCTATATTTTCGACTCAGTTTCATGTAGAATCACCCCGTGCTCGGTTGTACCACCAGTTACGGGACACCCTGTATAATTAAGTAAAACCTTTATACTACCTTTATAATACTTTTATACTAGAAATTACTTCCCGAACAACCCAATATAATAAATGTATCTTAAATTCAGCCAGCGTATTAGCTATATAGCGATGCGAGTGGTTTTCTGTTTGAAGAAATTTGGTCTGTGATCTCCGGTGTAGAAAATTTGCCATCAGCTCGGGCCAACGAGGTGAGGGGAGCGTTAGGCACGGAAATTGCGACGAGGAACGGATTCGGAGTTGGCGTTCAGTGGCATTTCCGTACAAAACGGAGTAGGAGCGTTTAGATATACTTGGGCGGCAGTGTATGCAAGGGTGAAAAAAGTCGACTGGCAGGAACCACCTCCCGGAAGATGTGCATACGTACGATATAATAGGAGAACGTGCTTACCGTCCCAGAATCGTGGTCAAACGTGGCTCTATGTGGGACATAGCGGCACTTCTTACGGCCATGGATACCTTTCCCATCTGTTGGCAAACGATGCCTATCGACGTTACTGTCGCCAGACCATTTCCATGCACCGTGCGCACCGTCTGGAAAAAAAGAACAGAAATTAATACATACTCGCGTTTTCACGTCTATCGCGAGGCAACCTCTTATCGAACACTCTTATCGAACCGATTTTCGATCTCGAAGGAAACTCGTCGAAATTTCATTCAAGAATATGCAGGGTGATTCGTCTAAAACAGGACACCTAAATATCTAGTCTACCTCTGAAAATACGAAACATGTATGTAACGTAATCGAAATCGTTTCAAAAGACGAATCAGATGGAAGAATCGTTTTTTCTAAATTGTAATTTTTTAATCGTTTTTTCAAGGTCACTCGTGTTTTTTCACATGTATCACAACGGAAGGACATCATTTCGAACATTTAAGGCAGTAATAAATGTGATTATTTACAAGTTCAAGTTCAAGTTCATGGTCGAATTTCTGTTACCGTTGAAGTCTGAAATCTCGCCGAAACTAAGTTCTGCATTAATTAGCAAATTTTAGAGTTCACGGTCATTTCAAGGTCGTGCTATTAAACACGGATGAATGCACAATAATATTTGCTATAACATGGAGCAACAAAATTGTGCGTATATATGTGAAAAAACACGAGTGACCTTGAAAAAACTATTAAAAAATTACAATTTATAAAAAAAATTCTTCCATCTGATTCGTCTTTTGAAACCATTTAGATTACGTTAGACAAATTTTTTGTATTTTCAGAGGTAGAGGAGATATTTAGGTGTCCTGTTTTAGACGAAACACCCTGTATACAGTGTTTACTCGAGCTACGTCCAATACCTAAGTCTAGCCAGGGACATATACTGGCCAGGAGATACTAACCTTTTGTCTTCACCAAACGTAAAAAAAGACAGCGAAGCTTTAGAAGCCCCGGATCATGGCCCCTTACGGGGTACACATTTTACTCCATAGATGTCCGCAACGCAGATCTATCCCGGGACATATATTGGTCAGGGGAAACTATTCTTTGATCCACGCCGTATGTATGATAAGACAGCGAAGCTCTAGAGGCCTCGGTTCCTAGCCTATCCTAGCCTATGGTAGCCTATGGTAACCTATGGTAGGCTATCCTAGCCTATCCTAGCCTATCCTAACCTATCCTAGCCTATCCTAGCCTATCCTAGCCTATGGTAGCCTATGGTAGCATATCCTAGCCTATCATGGCATATCCTAGCCTATTGTAGCCTATCCTATCCTATGGTAGCCTATCCTAGCCTATCCTATCCTATCCTAACCTATGGTAGCCTATGGTAACCTATGGTAGCCTTTGGTAGCATATCCTAGCCCATCCTAGCCTATCCTAGCCTATGGTAGCATATCCTAGCCTATCCTAGCCTAGCTTATCCTGGCATATCCATTGTCTCATGATATGACCGTTTGTTGCACCGAACTATCCAAAAATTTGTTCTTTTACAGTCATATCGAAATGGAGCTGACCATTTGTTGCTCTGTGCTCTTCGTACATCGGCTTCTCACAGGCTATATCACGCGACAGTGGGGTTGTTTCTAGGACTTTTATCGGCTAGATATTTGGGTCATATATCGATTAAAGACTGTATATCTCGTGGCAGTGGGTATAGTTCTGGGACTGTTATCAGCTAGATATGTTGGACATGTAAAGAATAAAGACTGTATATCTCGCGATAGTGGGGATAGTTGTGGGACTATTATCGACTAGGCATTTGGGGCATTTGTTGTAATCACTGTATGTACAACGCTATATTTGGAACGTATCAGAGCAATTAATGGGTATATTCTCCTTCGAGTTATAACGTGTGTTTAGATCACGGGGATACGGTAAATCGTTTGGAACCTAGGCCCGAGAATGTAGATCGCCGTCGATGACTCGAGACTAGACGATTCCCATGACGGTATGCCGACCGGCTACGGGACCAGCAAACTATTAAGAGATATTATCCGCATCCGTCAATCTTCGTTATTAATAGGATGGAACGCGTTCGCAAACGATGGCATCGCGGAGAGGAAGATCGAGAGAACCGGATCGACATTGTTGGAGCAAAGAAAGTCGTATGATAATTGCGACTTCCATAACAGAAAACGCGTTTGTACTGTCCATGCATCTCAAGAAGTCCTTCGAGACAGCACAGAGGTCCTCGCTCGCACTCAATGGTTAGGCTTTGACGTCACACAATTTAGCCAATAATTCGGTAAGAACTGAAAGTTCCTGTCGAATGACCCAATCGGACGTCTTACAGCCGCATTCCTGCCGAATTCTTGCCAGAGGACTTCTTGTGAGGCACGCAGATTACTAGCTATCAAATTTTAAAATAACATTGTAGTCTATACGACACATTGTCCATCAACTTCAAACCTCATTTCGGGTCAAGACTCCGTAAATTCGTGATAAGGTAGAGTGACCACATTACCGACAAAATTGGGCGAAAAATGGTTTCACCTGCCTCAACTTTCTGTTTTTATATGAGAATATCTTTCACTGGGAAAGGTCTCATTCGATAGATGAAAGTGGAGTGCAGTGAGCTCCGATCATGATCTGACGAGATACTGCAGATATTTGTAATATAAGATAACAAGTAGGTCAAAAATTGATGATATGCATGCCACGGAATCCAAGCATATTTATGCCATTGGATGAGTTTTCTGAATGAAACCCAGAATTTATATTTGCATATGTACAGGGTGTCTCGCCTAACTCGAGCATCTAAAATATCTCGCTTGTTTTTATGATAGAAAAAAATGTCAGAGGAAAACATTAGTTGGTTCAGAGGGTAAAATATTATGATACGCAAAAAATTTGTTCAAGGTTACATTTTTTGAGATTTCAAGTTTATCGAACTTTTTGCAAATGGAAGAATATATTTTTATTATCGTTATACGAGAGCCGAGGTCAAAACGATTCGAACGACCCGTAGTATTATGTCCTTCACGTGACCTTGAGTACGAGAAATTCATAAAAGTAGCACATTTTACGTAAATAGTGAAATAACGATGACATGATCCCCCTAGGGTTTCAAGAAATGTTCTTGAACCTTGACTAATAACTGTAAACACGCTTACAGTAAATAATAACCACCGAATGGTTATTTACAAAACATTGAACACAATCAGTTCAATTGTTTTGTAAAACAGGGAGTACTAACACTAAACAGAAAACGATCAAAGCCTGCTACTGGAGAAGATGCCAAAACTTTTGTATTGGATACAGTCAATATTGATTCTACTACAAGTTGTTGAAAAATTAGACGTTTTTTAGGCATTTCCAAACCAAATGTGTCCCGAATGTTGCAACATCATAAATTTCATTCATCGGTGACATAACTTTACGTAACTATTTACATCAAGTGCCCTACTTTTATGAATTTTTTATACTCAAGGACACGTAAAGGTCATAATATTACAGGTCGGTGGATTCGTCTTCACCTCGGCTCTCGCATAACGATAATAAAAATACATCATTCCATTTAAAAAGAACTTCGATGAACTTGAAATCTCAAAAAATGTAACCTTGAACAAATGTTTTTGCCTATCATAATATTTGACCCTCTGAACCAACTAATGTTTTCCTCTGACATTTTTTTCTATCATAAGAACAAGCGAGATATTTTAGATACTCGAGTTAGGTGAGACACCCTGTATATATACATACATACTATACAGGGTGTCCCACATAACACTTTTCACGACATTTCAAGTACTTGCAATACTTTGACAAACAAATATTTTCAACAAAAGTTGATCGGTTTTTGATTGGCTATACATTGCAATAAAAAAAGTTCGAAGAAATAATATCAGGGTTACCTTCATTTTTTTAAATGGAACTTTGTATTTTTGACTTAACAGTATTATAGCCCGTATCAAGGCGAATTCATCGACCTAGTTGTACCATGATCGTTGGATAACCTTGAAGGCAAAGAAATGAAAATTTCAACAAGAAATGACAGTCTGCTTGAATGGATAATGATAACTTGTGTTTGTTATTAAGACTCGAAATTACATTCATTTCAGGAACTTTGACTAAATAAATGCAAACGATTTCGTAAGAAAGTCACATCAAATGTTCGAAACGTGATCTATGTTGTAGACACAATTCGTTCCTACGTAGTAAGTTTGCATTGGTTGCTCTTATGATACTGTCGTCGCGAAGTTCTCCGCATGCTGTACGAATTCGCTGTTTTAGATGTTCCTTATTTTGTATTGGAATAGTATAAACTATCAACTCAAAATGACCCGATAAAAAAATCTAGTAGTGACAAATCAGAGGATCCTGGCAGCCAAGCTAGAATTATTATCATCCATTCAAGCAGGCTGTCATTTTGTTTTGAAATTTTCATTTCTTTGCCTTTTATGTGATCCGAAGGTCATGGTATACTATGTCAACACGTTCAATTTGTCTTGATACGGGCTAGAATACTCTTAAAACAAAAATACAAAGTGCCATTTTAAAAAATGAAGGTGTCCTTAACAATACTAAAAAATAGTTTTATTCCACCTTTTTTTATTGCAATGCATTGCCAATCGAAAACTGATCAACTTTTGTTGAAAATATTTGTTTGCCAGATGATCGCAAGTGAAAAGTCGTGAAATGTGTTATATGGGACACCCTGTACATTATATATATATATATATATATATATATATATATATATATAATTATATTAACATATATATTATATAATTATATTAACATATATATTATATATTAACATTATATATTATATATTTCCATATACTTTGTCTTGATTCTCTGTGAAATAAAGCCAAAAACTTGATGCACGTTTCTGGCGGCAGATTTCATGATGTCGATAATACGGAGCAAAAAGTGTGACAAGTATAGTCACACCTTGAAAATGAAAGGGGTAGTCTGTTTAAGATTTAATGTCACGTAGAGTCACAATCACATTTTTTGTCACTTCCAATGAAAACCAGGCCTCAGTTAGATTTTCGTTAAAAGGGGTTAATGAAGGTTATCAGGGCTATTTCTTATCAGAATATTCATTAACGGATGCCAGAAAGGAGTGTCTAAAGATTTTCATATAAAGAAGGCATACAGTGTCTTCCATTAAGACCCATCGGATCAAGACCAAGACGAATCTTAACACTAAACCTAGCACGGTCAAAATGGCCGATTTTCTATTTCACAATTATTGAAATTATAATAACGTTTTCATAGGAAATAACTGAATCGACCTCTTCATTTAAGCACATATTAGAATGGAAATCGTACAAAGTTTAAGTAAATTCAGTCTTCTCCATTCTATAAGACGTTTCACTTTTATATATTTTGTGCTTGGGAGGTTGAATGTTAACTCTGTGCTGAAGGCTGTGAACGGAAATTATACAGCAGTCACCGACCCGCTGGCTCTGCAAAAGTCACGTGACTCGGGCCTTAATTAGATTAGATCCTGCTGCAATATTTTGCAGCGATTCCAGTTTCGCGTCAACTATTTACATCTACTATTTGATCGAAAGTACACGGTCGGAAAGTGAGTAGCTTGCGCAAAGTCGCTTCGACAAAAAAGTATTCGGTCGGGCTGTAATCGAGGTGTAGTGTTCCGTTGCGTCGGGAGCAAACATAAATAATTAAAAGCGACGCATCGTTAAACGGGAACGCTTCCGCGACAAGCACCGTTACAGATCAGAACGTTAACGTGATCCGAACCGCAGTCGACGGCCGGTCTCGATCCGACAAATAAGCGGTTTGCTCCGTTTCGATCTAAGCGCCGAGAAGATTAGCTAATTAAAACCTATACTTTGTCTTAAGAGGGTACGCATCCGGAGATTCGTTCCGCTAGCTGCCCGATCTTTCGCTAATCACTGACAAAGCAAACTCGCTCGGATCTTTGATCTATTAACTTATCCTAGGAGCCCTCGCAGTGCGCGGGCAGCGTCTCCTAGATCCACGGATCCGTCCGATATTGTTTTACAATACCTGTTAGGTGATTCTTATACACTGTGTCACCCTAAAATCAAATCTGAAAGCAGAATTGCTCTGTCACGCAACGTTTTCAAAAAATATTGGTTTTTGTAAAACTGCAGGATTTTGATGAAGAATGACGTGTTACGCAAAAACTAAACACGTGAGAAAGCTCAAGTTTGAGTCAAGAGATAGAATTATAATTATATTTTTATGTACTTCCTAATAGTTGTAAATGGTAGTTAAAATTTGAAAATGTGTCGACGCGGGTACTTTGTACTCTCTATTTTTGTATTTATGTGAAAAATCCTTTATCCAGCAGGAATTTACTATACAGGAATGCATTCTACAGACATTTCTGATAAAGAAACCATTCACGAAAAGTATTTGGTTCTCGCCAGGGCTGTCGCTATGCGTAGTTGACGTTGGTACCACTCAATTATGTCTTTGTTTCCTATGCTGAATTAGATACATTTTTCTTTTGTCTTTTTGGTGCCAATCATTACACAAAATTATAAAAATACGAGTTATATTCACATTTCATTGTGGAAATGCTTAATAAAGAAAATCGACCGCAGCAATGCTGTGACTGGATAATTTTATTTTCAGTAATTGTTGTCTCATCTTTATAATTGTAATACCAATGGACATTCGAGATTCTTCCGATTAAAATAAGTCGAAACACGATATAAATGAGAATATTCGATAAAATGTTTGTTATATTTATGACGAAATTATTTAAAAATCAAAACAAGGGATACAATTCCAGCATTAATCTTTCATCAAGATATTTCACCAGTGGAAAAACGTTACAAAGGAAAAGACTTACATGCGATGCTTGCTGATTACTATTGGACACTTATTATTGAAAAACGGGATACCAGGAACAAGCGAGACAGAAGCAAGGCGAAAATAAACAAAAAGACAAGAAAAATGTATGTAATTAAGCATAGGAAGCAAAGACATACTTGAGTGGTACCAACGTCGCACAGTGGGCAATTTGGACAAAATCGGATTCAAAATCAAGGAACTTTCGATAGGAATGAGGTAGAGCGATGAAATTCTTTTTTAAATTAAAGCTCAAACTTTGTAGAATATGGGAAAAATAGGGACATTGTGGTACGAACGTTTTTTAACCTTGAGAAAATTCATTAAACGTACAGAAATTCAAGAAAATTTTGGTTTTTTCAATACCACGCGCGGAAAAAATTTTTTTTAACATGCTATACATCATTTCTCATAGATTTTTTCACGCTGATTTCAAATCTGGTCTCAAAATTTGTCTATGACTTCAGGATTTTGCAAAAAATAGATTTCTGTGACAAAAACTAATGAAATCATTTTTTCGTTAAAATGATTGAATGGTAATAATCTTCCTATTTTTCCCATATTCTACAAAATTTGAGCTTTAATTTAAAAAAGATTTCATCGCTCTACCTCATTCCTATCGAAAGTTCCTTGATTTTGAATCCGATTTTGTCTAAATTGCCAACTGTGCGTCGTTTACGCATAGCGACGGCTCTGGCGAGTCGCGAAAAGGCTGCAATGGCCGTCTGGCGCGAACGCGTCGCGCACAAGCTGTCAATAAATATTTCCTTAACCTCCTCGTATACTAAGGGAACCAAATACTTTTCGTGAATGGTTTCTTTACCAGAAATGTCTGTAGAATGCATTCCTGTATAGTAAATTCCTACTAGGTAAAAGATTTTTCACATAAATACAAAAATAGAGCGTACAAAGTACCCGCGTCGACACATTTTCAAACTCTAACTACAATTTACAACTATTAGGAAGTACATAAAAATATAATTGACTATATGAATATGTAGAGGAGAGACCCCTCTATCTCTTGACTCAAACTTGAGCTTTCTCGAGTGTTTCTTTTTGCGCAACACGTCATTTTTTATCAAAATCATGCATTTTTACAAAAACCAATATTTTTCAAAAACGTTGCGTGATAGAGCAATTCTGAATCACCCAACAGATATTGCAAAACTCGAAAAGAGTTTTATTTTGTTGGACAGTGAATTCGAACCAGATCGCCGGGCTCGTTTCTCGACGAGTACGGAGATCGACGTAAAAACTCGGCAAATAGCGAATCGTCGAGTATGCGGCGAAGCATGGGCAGCGGCGAGGTCATCGATCGAGAAGAGAACGAAAGTTTCGAAGAAGCGAGGAGGCGCGACGCCGACGAAGGAAAAAGTGATGATGCTCTCTGGCGTTCTGTCTCTCTGTGTGTTCCGTCGTGGTTGACGTTGTTAGCGTCGTTCGAACTTCGTGGTTTGTTCGCACGTAGCCGGACTAATTGCTAAGAACCACTCGAAGAAACATCCGTCCGATCAATTCGTTTGTCTTCCTTCCACTCCTACTAAATCTTTCATCCGGTCGGTATAAAGCTGAGCAAAATAATATGTAAAATAGAAAATAGTAAATAATTTGTTTTATTTTGAAAGCTTACTAAAATAATTATTATAAAAAAAAACTGTAAGGATGACCTTGAGTAATTTTTTATTGTTTTTTATCTCAAGAAGGATCTTTCAGCAGAAGCTACTGTTATGGCAAATTTTAAAAAATTCGTGGAACGTACTTCGTTACATTTCCAAATACACGTTGCAAATTGTTGGCACCAATAAAATTTAATATGTCAATTGTATCTGAATAAATATTAAAATCTACGAAGTCAACTAAAACCTTCAATTCATCAAATAATTCTAATGCACTTGTACACTTGTCTGTACCACTCTTAAGCATACTTCTAGTGCCGTTACAATATTATCTTGAAATTTCTTCGTCCATATTTTTTATCACTTTGACATCGTAAGAAATTTGAAAATAATCATTGTGATTTTTAAGTTGAGTAAATCTTTCTTTTAAAGAGTTCAAACTTATTGAATGAAAGCCTCATACTGGCGCGTCTTTTAAATTTACTTTCATACTATCTTATTTAAAATATTCAATATCATCCCTGAAGCAATTACGGGTTCATATATAGAGTGTCCCAAAAATGTTGTACATCCTTGGAAGGGCTGATTCCTAATACTATTTAAAAATAGTATTTTATTTGGAAAATATTGAAAATAGTCAGGCTTATTTTGTAGGACTGTGTACAATAGTATTTCAAATAGTTGATAGTAGCTTATACTTTTCTGATATCTTGTTGTATGTAATGTTATTACGACATTGTCTGTTTATCAACATGTTACATGCTAATATTCGTAATTAAGCTACAAATAATACTTTGTTAACTATTATAGTTTCGTATGTTAAAAATCATAATTTATAATATTAACTATTTGCTCAACTTATTTTCATTGTAAGGAAATATTCGAAATACATATTTGAAATATAACATTAACATATTTCATTTTATGTATCTAGTTATCAAAATAAAAATATTTTATTTGCCGAAACTTTTCATTCTATTTAAAGCAGTATTTTATTGAAGACACATTAAATTATACTATTTTAAATAGTATTTTATATATTTTTTCGAAATATTGCTATAAAGGCCGGGTTTGGGGGTCAAATTCGCCCCCGGCCCAATTTTAATCAGGTTTGCACCATTCGATAGCCTACCAAAAAAGCCTTTCTACCAAAAACCTTTCTGCCAAGTTCCAGCCCGATACCTCATTTTTAAGGGTAGTTATGGAGGAAAATCGAAAAACCAGTTTTTGGCCCAATCTCCCAATTTAATGACAATTTAAAATTCTGAAAAAAATGTGACACCTTTCAGACACCAAGCCACATATTAGGAATCGTTTTCAGATTTTTCCGTTGCAAAACACTGGTTGTAAAACACGAAAAGCACGACAATAATCGAAAAAATGCAAATTTCAATAGAGATCGAAGAGACACTACAACAGATTTAATTTATCAATGAGATATTGACCGAAGTATGATACTCAATTTTTTTCAAATTCCTGAGTTTGCCGCGTCACAGTTGAAAAAAATAAAAACCACTTTTTTCGACGTATTTCCCGTGAAAAATTAAGTTATACCTATCTTAAAAATGTATTATGTAGTATTAAACATTCCTACATTCAAATAAGCATCGTTCAGCCTTAAAAACTAGCGTAGTACAAAAAGACGATAATTATATGCTGGGTAATATTTCTAAGGTAACTTCAACGGCATCGGTTCGATTAAAATTGGGCCGGGGGTGAATGTGACTCCCAATATCGACTATAGCCTTTGTCAAAAGAAGCCAGAATTTTAATGGGAGTTTCTCTGCTAGACGATTATTAGGCCACTGTTCGTTGAGAATATCCGAAGAGAAACCCGTCGGACATCTGCTTTCGTTCGTCTCCTTTTTCTCCGAGGAACATGGATCTCGCAGAATCTTACCCTAGAATGTGGAGGACGTTCTCCAACAAGAGAGCAACGGAACACTAATTATTTTATCGGAATGTCGTTTTCGGAGAACATCAATGCAGCGTCCTCGAAAAAGAGATAGCTCCTGTCCAGTTTGCACTCATGTCTCCGGCGAAGCCGCAATTTATCAATTGAGAGAGTAATCAATTTCACCGTAACTATTCCATCATGAGAACATGTGTCGGAAGTGAAAATGCCCGTGGTGTTACTTCGAACAGGAAACCACAAAGCTGATCCGCAGCCCCCGAAACTTGTCAGTTTTTCAATTTCCTTCGGCCGAGTACTCAGCTATTCGATTAACCGTGTTCTATTCAAAGAGATACAGTGATTTCTCTGCAGGATGCGGCGCAAATTAATCCCCACGATTTTTCAGCCTCTTCGGATAGTCGGACAGAAAAGTGTTTCGTACTAAAGTTAATCAGTATTTAACCGACAAGAAATTGCAATATTTCAAATTTTTAAAAAATCGATTTTCAACAAGAAATCAAGGTCGCTTTCATATCTTTTAATGGAACTGGGTATTTTTAACTTAATAAAATTGTAGGCGACATCGAAACGAATTCAACGACCTGCTATACAATGACTTCCAGATGACCTTGATTAAAATATCGCCATTAATTAATTGGTCGGAATCGCAAAAGAAATAGTAAAAGTTGGTTTTTTTAGCTTTTTTATCTGAGCCTGTATTGAAAATTTAAAAAATTTGTTTGATTCGATTGAATAAATTATATCCATGCTGAAAATTTCTTCGATATTGGCTAATTCGTTTACGAGTTATAAACGATTAAAAGTGCGCTTTTAAGTCGAAAATCGTGAAAAATGGCAGTTTTTCCACTTTTAAGCGTTTATAACGACGACCTCCGACCACCGACCACCTTGCATTGGAAATAGAAAGAGCATAAACAAGTACGGTGTGTACTCGATATATGTCCAACAACACGGTCTAGCCAGGGACATATATCGGGCAGAAGTTTAATATTGTTTGATCCACGCCGAACGTAGAAGGGTGCACCCTGCGGCAGTGGAGATAGTTGTGGGACTTTTAACGGCGAGACATTTGGGACATACAGGGTGCGGCGCAAATTAGTCCCCACGATTTTTCAGCCCCTTCGGATGGTCGGACAGAAAAGTGTTTCATACCAAAGTTAATCAGTATTTAACCGACAAGAAATTGCAATATTTAAAATTTAAAAAAAAATCGATTTTCAACAAGAAATCAAGGTCGCTTTCATACCTTTTAATGGAACTGGGTATTTTTAACTTCATAATATTGTAGGCGACATCGAAACGAATTCAACCAACCTGCTGTACAATGACTTTCAGATTACCTTGAATGACAATATCGCCATGAATCGATTGCTAAAATATTTGAAATATTTCGACGCTACGTTATAACAACGCCTCGTATTTAGAGGTAAATAAACGATGCTCATTTCCTCAAGGTTTGTGTTACACGATCTATTAGTTCATTACATGAAATTGTGAGATACGTTATAACAATGAACCGGTACGCTAATAGTAAATTTGGTTTTTTGTGAGTTAAGTTCTGAAGCAACGTTCATTTGTTTACCTTTAAATGCGAGGTGTTGCTAGTACGTACCGACGAAATATTTCGAATATTGTGGCAATTGAGTAATCGCGATATTTTCTTTCAAGGTCATTTGAAAGTCATCGTATAGTATAGCAAGTCGTTGAATTTGTTTCGACGTCGCCTACAATATTATGAAATTAATAATACCCAGTTCCACTAAAAGATACGACAGCGAACTTGATTTTTTTTTGCTGAAAATCGATTTTTTTTAATTTAAGAAATTGCAATTTCTTGCCGGTTAAATACTGATTAACTTTGGTCCGAAACACTTTTTTGTCCGAAAACCCCGAAGGGGCTGAAAAATCGTGGGGACTAATTTGCGCCGTACCCTGTATATATGTCGCCAAGGCCTGGATGATAAACGTCGCGGCATTGTCCCCACTGCCGCGGGGTATAACCCGTGAGGGCCCACGAAGCTCGAGAGGCCTCGGACGCCGAGGAGTGTAAACATAAAACTGATCGGGTATGTCTTCTGGACGATGCACGACGCTTGCAAAACCCGTGTTGTTGACATATATCGAGAATTCACTGTACTCTTCGAGCTCAAGCTCTTCGAGTTCGTGTCGGTGCGATCAATGGCGGGGTTTAACGGTAAGCGCGCCAAGCTGCCGTGCAGGCCCCTATTCCTTATTGTTAATAAGTTTATGAAAATTATCTTGCTACTTCTATTTCTAACTGGAGTTTGAGGGACCCAAAATTTTTACCCCTCGGAGCCCCCACTTGACTTGAGCCGTCACTGGGTGCGATCGATCGAGTTGACAGAAGATCGAGCAAGTTCCAGCAGCACGCTCTACCGGAATCAGACATGAACAAATCACGGTAGTTAGTGGCTAATCAGAATTTCATGGAGGAAGTCGTCGGTGAGTCGGCTGCGACGGCACGCTCGCCGCGTTTACAAACATCTCCCTTTTTCTTCTTCATTTTCGAAACGCTGTAATTAACGACGCGATAATTAACAGCGCGCCCCTGTGAACCGTGATAAACACCTGCTTCCAGCGAACACGGCGTTCGCTCGTTAAAATTGATTCTAATCGGTCTTTGAGAACTGATTCGTTCTTCCTTTTACGCCTAGTCACCTTGCAACCGCTTTCAGCGGTTCTAACACTCTCCAACAAGTTCGAACTTTGTTTACTCTACAGATTCGAACGGAGTTTTAACACTGAACCTACCACGCCCGGTCGAATTAACCTTTTCAAACTTCCGCGTACAATTTCGTACATACAACATAACTACATCGCTATCTTTACGACTTTTCTTAAAGTGTACAATGTATTTTTCAGCATTTATTCCTTTGTTTTATTTTTTCTTTTTGTTTGCAAGAAATATATGTATTTAATCAGAGACCAAAAATAACAGTTATTCTAAAATTTTCTACGACAAAAATCTTTAATAAAAAGTTGATTATTACTGAAATTTAGGATAATCTACACAAAATATAAAGAAAGAAATTCTAAGAACAAAATGATTAAAAAATATCGATTTTTATACTTTTTTGTTATGAATAACAGTTATTAGTGTCGAAAAAATTGTATCCTCTTCGATAACAGTTATGGATGAAGAAAAACTGTTTCGATTGCTCAAAGCAGTTATCGACAAGAGAAGTTCATTTGGATCGCTCATAACAGTTATCGATGAAAGAAGTCCATTTCGATCACTGATAACAGTTATCAATGAAAGAAGTTCGTTTCGATCACATATAACAATTATCAATGAAAGCAATTTATTTCGATCGCTTATGACAGTTATCGATGATCAAACTTCTTTTCAGTTGTTCACAATAATTATTGATGAGAAAATTCATATCACTTGCTTATTTAATTACTGAGTTGTCTACTCTTTTTCAGATGGAGCAAACCTGTAAAATTCATTGAGAAGGTTTCGTACAACAGGACGAATCAATAGACCATAAGAACAACATAAAATCTGAAAAATTTTTCAAAATTTTTTCATCTGGGAAAATCAGAAATATAGACTCCCGCATTTATCAAAAACTAGCGTACATAATTCACGCTGTGTCCGCAACTTAGGTTAGCGTTGAACGAACCTTTTCTGCTCTAAAATTAACGTTAGATGATTTGCAGTGTAATTTGTCAGGAGAAAATTTGAAAAAACTTGTGTTTGTCAAATTAAATTTGGATTGCAGCAATTAGTTTTATGAATAACAAATTTATTAAATAATTGATTGTGTACCATTTAATAATGACTATTACAAATTTCCTCCATCAATAACTGTCATGAGCGATTGAAATGAACTTCTCTCATTAACACTTTAACGACCGCACGTCTACGCAATCAAACGTCGCCAGGGGCCGGCAGTATTTTTGAAGAATTAATTCTAAAGAACTTTATTAAATTCACGAATAAGTTAACATAACACAAAAAAACAACAAAAATTTAATATTTTTCAATATAAATTATAAACAAATTTAATATTTTTCCTTTGTATGATAATTATTAAAGCAATCATCTACATGTAATGGTATTTTACATGTCTTACACTTAAAATAAGTAGGTTTTCTAATTTTCTTTGCATAGCAAACATGGCACGGTTGTTCCGGCTATCACACACATGTTGCGTGAGCGGTCGTTAAAGTGTTAATAACATTTATGAGCGATCGAAATAAATTTATCTCATTGATAACGGTTATAAGTGATCAAAATGAATTTCTCTCAACGATAACATTTACCATATAACATATAATTATATAATTGAAATTATTAATTCATTTAGCAATGAATTGACTATTATTTACGTTTAACCCCTTGCACTGCCATTTATTTTCTGAAATTTTTCATCGTTCAGAATTTCATAGAAAAAAAGATAGTTTATTGTATGTTTATATTTAGATATGCATGCCACGGAATCCAAGCATTTTTATGCCATTGGATGAGTTTTTCTGAACGAAACCCAGAATTTATATTTCCATATGTACAGGGTATCTCACCTAACCCGAGCATCTAAAATATCTCGCTTGTTTTTTGTGATAGACGAAAATTTCAGAGGAAAACATTAGTTGGTTCGGAGGGGCAAATATTATGTTAATATTATAGGCAAAAAATTTGTTCAAAGTTATATTTTTTGAGATTTCAAGGTTATCGAAGTTTAAAGGAAATTAATAACATACATATTTATTAGACTCTGTTCAGAATCTTCATTACGAGTCTGATTCGATATTGTTAGTTATTGTTATATTAACAATAACTTTTTTTAGGGACGTTCATTTTTACCGCGAACGGTAGGAGTAGGTATACAAGAAATGTCGATAGGTTTAGTGTTAACCCTTTTAGTGCCGGTAGCCGATATATCGGCCCGCACCTTGTAACGCTTTACTATTCGCAATGCGAGAGAACTCTATCTCAAAATAAAATGATACGTTATAAATGGCCCAATTTCATTACTAGAGAATTAAAATAAATAGTTTTTCGGTTTAACTTTTCCTTATATTCTATATGTTCTATTACCTATAACAATTACTTGTTTCGGATGAGATAATCCGTCCGGCGCCTACCATGTACCTTAGAATTATTCTTTATGTTTGTTGTGCAATATTATTTATTTTGTTACAAAATATATTGGAAATGCAAAGTATATACTCAAAGTATAAAATATAAAGTATATCCCAATAACTATACCTTCGTTATTTATGTAATTTTCAATGAATATAGAAAAATTAGCGTCACTGCTTTATTCTCTATTTCGTCCTTATTACACTGCTTTTTGAATTATGTAAATATTGCTTTTCATTTGGTTTTTATGAGCCTTTTTCCAAACCCTAGTAAAATCGTGAAATTCGGCCGGTTAAACTGTCCAACACCTAAATCGTTTTGCAATACCTGTTCGGTGATTCTTATACACTTTGTCATCCTTTGCTTTTCCTTTGCAACATTTTTCCATTGTTGAAATATCTTGATGAAAGATTAATGCTGGAATTGTATTCCTTGTTTTGATTTTAAAATAATTTCGTCATGGATATAACAAAATATGAATATAACTATGTCTTAATTATGTACTACGATCAATAAAATCGATAAAAATAGTCCCATTTACATAGTGTTTGGACTTATTTTAATCGGAAGAATCTTGAATGCCCATTGGTATTACAATTATAAAGATAAGACAGCAGATTTGGTTTTAGGATGACAAGGATATGGGTTTTGAGGAGAGTTCCCTCTATCTCTTGACTCAAATTTTAATTTTCTCGCATGTTTAGTGTTTGCGCAACACATCATTTTGTATCAAAATCGGGCATTTTTACAAAAACCAAAATTTCTTCGCATAGGCGCCTCTTTTTCGCCTGGCACTAAAAGGGTTAAACCTACGTCTTTTGGATCAACGGTTGGTCTTCTTATCGGGCCTAACGCGAGTTAGCCAACGATTTGAGCTGACTCCTAGCAAATTCGAATTTATGTTCGTAACTCTGGTAAGGACCAAAATCCTGCGGTGACGAAGTTCTTCGAAGTGGACGTCAAAAAATCGGCACCTGTGTCGCCTGCCTGGAGGTTTGCAAAGGTGCAAGTACTCACCCGGTTCGAATGGTGAGCATCCTCGATCCTTCCTGTCTGCTGCGGCAGCTTGGCCAAGGCCAAGGGAATGCGGGCTGGCCTTATTTCGATCGACCCGCAACGATTCTTCGATCCTGGTGATTGACGTTTCCACCATGAACGTAGGCGATATCGCTTTCTACTCCTGAAACGTTAGACGGGGTCTAGATCAATAAAACCGGACGATTAGGAATACTTTATTGTTGGCGATCCGCGACGAGTATCGGCTATCCGATAAGGAAAGCGATACTCGAGGCTCCCGATGTTTCCCATGCTTTCTATCGGTCGATTTACTTTATACATCCGCGATACTACCCGTTGCCTTGTCTACCTACATTTCACGCTATCGTTGCGAGTTATGACTTTTCGCGTCCATTACAGCCGATGGGATCGACCTCGTATGCAAAACTATCGTAATCTCGTCGGATCTGTCGGGGATCGTTGCCGTCTTCCTATCCTCGTGAAACGAAAAATCTAATTTAGAACGACGACGAGTCGTTCAGACGAGACACGAATCAGTCTTGTCTTCTAATCGCTGCCTGACTGGTAACGTAAATTATTCTTATCATGGGCAAGGTTCGTTAGTTCGACCCCTCCTAACCTGTTTCAGACGTTTCCTCATCGGCTAATCGTCTGACAACCCATCATCTTGTCGCGACGTCGCACAGTGGTTCAGAATCGCCAAAACGCAGTCAAAAATCAATTTTCCAACTTTCTCAAAAATGAATGTACGCCAATTAACACTAGAACTACCGAACCAGTCACAATGACTGGTGGATGATTTTTTCTTTAGCGATTAGTGAAATTATGAAAACGTTTTCACGAGAAATTTTTTAATATATCTCTTGTTTGGAGTATATGTTACCATAAAAATCGTATGAAACCTGAGCAAATTCAATCTTGCTGTTATTATAACGGGATAAGTTTAAGTCACGTTTAGAGATCGATAATTCTAGTGTTAAATGTACCAAGTATTAGCATAATTATAAATTGCTATAAGTTTTCCCATTTTCTGTTGAGAGGAGATTAAAAACAAGTACTACACACACACAAAAGCAAATGTAAATGCAAGTCTTAGAATGATCGCACTTCTTCCTAAAATTAATTAATTTTTTGTCGTTTGCGTCATGATACTTTTTTAGGACTAATAATTTCAGCAAAAATAACTATGTAACGTTAAAGAGCGTTCTTTCAGCTATTTGTATGTATAAAAATTAACCATATAAAAAATATTTTTCAACTTTGAAAATCTACTTTTCCGAAACACCTATTTCCTGCCTTTTTTTCCTTTAATGTCGATTACAAAGCGGAAGTCACGAGAAATCACGATGAAATTTGCGTAGAAGTATTTGCTAGAGCCTCCTTAAGATGGCTGCGTAAAAATTTTTTGCGAATACCCGCAAATGTAAAACAACAAATAGGCAACGCGTTGGTAACGACCCAAATCGCCAAAATATGGCCGAAACACAAGGAGTACTTTAATTTAGTTACAAATTAATACTTCGGGGGTTTTCGGGTTGCTGATTAAGAATCTAATTTCAAAAAACAAAATGGCTGATTCAATACTGCGGATGAGTGTGTCAAACAATTGTCGGGTTTCCTTGAAAACTAGTATTCCCATATTTTTGGGGTCTCTGAATATGAATCTAATTTCGAAAAACAATATGGCGGATTCAATATTGCGGATAAGTATGTCAAACAATTGCTGGATTTCCTTGAAAATTAGTATTCCAATATTTTTTGGGTCTCTGAATATTAATCTGATTTTGAAATTTCAAAAAACAGAATGGCGCATGAGTAAGTCAAATAATTGTTCGATTTCTTTGAAAAATAGTATTCCCATATTTGTCAGGTTGCTGTATATGATACGGATGTCAAAATTAATAATTATAATAAATTAAAAATTTTAATACCTTTTTTAAAACACAAAAATAAAAATTTTGAATTATCCGTATATTGTATTTGGATATACACTTACCGCACATAAAGAAAATTCCTTTATTTAAACGATGCTACGTTCCCGCTATCCCTATATTTTGCTACAGAGCAATTTAATTATCATTTAATCATAATTAAATTGCTCTCTAGCAACATGTAACAATAAATCGTGTAAATAAAAGAATTTTCTTGACTGTTCTATACGGATAAATCAAAATTTGTATTTTTGCTTTTTAGAAAAGTTATTACAATTTTTAATTAATTACAATTATTAATATTGACATCAGATTCATATTCAGCAACCCGAAAGATATGGGAATACTAATTTTCAGGGAAATACGATAACTGTTTGAGTTACTCGTCCGCCATACTGAATCCGGCATTTTGTTTATGAAATTTTTAAGACAGATTCATATTTAGCAACCGGAAAAATATGGGACTACTAATTTTCAAGGAAATCCGATAACTGCTTGAGTTATATTCGCCATATCGAATCCGCTATTTTGTCTTTGAAATTTTTAAATCAGATTCTTTACCAGCGACCCGAAAACGCACGGAATACCGATTTTCAACAAACTTAAAGTATGTCTTCGACTTTTGACCACTATTCCTCGTTAAAAGCGAATACTATTTTTAATTTGTTCAACTCTCACACGCTTTTGCAAATGTAACACAAAATATCCTCCTCCTATGCTTTCTGTCCGTTTTCTATTTACTCTTTTATCCCACCGACTCTAATATCATTCGTAATTATCGGACAGATATTATATCAAATTGCAATGCGATCGTAGACAACCGAAAAAGGCACTATCTAAAAAGCAGAAAATGTGCGAATTTCGACCAAAGTGTACGATGTGGTGCAAAAACATTTAGCGAATCCTCACCTTCGTTGCGTTCTTCTCCTCTTCGGACCCTTTCTCAATCCTTTTAGTTTTCTGTGGCATGCGCTCAGGAAACGAAACGCGAAGCAGCTCTCTTCGGTTTCTTCTATCGACCGGTTATGTCTTTCCGTTCTCCATCTCGCGTATAATTATCGTTCGTTTTTACAGTTCGACAAATATTATGCTCCAGTTTACCCAGTCGCAATGTATTCGCGATATTTCTACACATCACCCAATCTTTTTTTACGCGTTCTGCATACTTTCTCGGAAGCGTGCACTCCTCCCATTCGTTCCTCGTCGTTGGATCAGTTTTCCTCGATGATTAACATTCATCCACGGTTGTCGAGTAAAGCGAACGTTCAATTCGAACTCAAAGTCAAGCTCAAAGTCTCCGCGAACGATTCGACAGGCTGTTCATTCGATCCGTAGCCTTCTTTGTGCTTGAA
>CM052136.1:2626455-2674053 GCA_028454255.1 Halictus ligatus | reverse complement strand
GGGTGACATGGCGGTCAACGTGTTAATCAGAAAAATTCCACAAATATATTAGTGAAAATCTAAAAAAAAAAATAATGAAAAATAAAGAAACTTTTATTGGATTAGTACAGTAAATTCGCATAACATTCTCATTAAATTCTTTTTACTGTCTCTCATACGAAATCGGAGATTCTCGCCGAGCGTCGCATATGAAATACACAGGGCACACCGGAAACCTAAGAGTCATATCCGTTTACAAGCTATAAAAAACCTATGACCATTAAGCGGTAGTGATAAGAAGATGCGAAAATTTCCGTCTCCGATACAATGTTGAAGAGTGTGCACACATTGTCGGCTATGTCGGTGTGAGACCGGAAGACCACTACTACTCCTATTACAAAACTTCTTTATTTTTCGTTATTTTTTTATGAAACTTTGACCAACCTATTCGTGGCACTTTTCTGATTAAAATAAAACCAAATATGATATAAGTCCGATGATATTTACGTGTCTAATCAACGATAGAAGTTGCTTTCTATAACAATTGCATTAACGGAAAATTATTTTTCAATATATCTTCAATAAAATTATGACGAGCGAATGAAGGGGATTTTCCCGATGAAAATAAGTTCAAATTCGAGTAATCGAAGAAGTTTCATTGACACGTAATGTTACAATAAAAATTACAATCTTCTTAAAGATAGTCCAAAAGATGTCGTGTTTGGACTCATTTTCATCGGGACAAACTCTACAATTCATTCGTATTAACAATATTGTTCTGATTAAAATTATAATGGCATAAATTGCCAATAATGCTCGATTCTCCATCTGCTTACATTGTAGGCCATTGGTCAATCGCTGGTCTTTGACATTCCGAGCTCGAAAACTCAGGGAAATATCGGTGTGAAAAAACTATCAATCCAATTGCAAAATTTCTTTATTTTTCGTTATTTTTTATGACACTTGGGCCAACCTATTCGTGGCATTTTTCTGATTAAAATGAAACCAAATATGATATAATTCCGATGATATTTATTGTGTAACGAGCGATGAAAGTATGTGAAAGAAAGAGCCGCGGAGAGTCGCGGAGATTTTTAAATGAAAAATTTAACTTCTTTCTTATTAATTATTTTTTTATAGGACTTTCACCAAAATATTTGTGGCATTATTCTGATTAAAATAATACCAAACGCGATATAATTCGGATCACATTTACACTAATTTTCCGTTAATGTAATTGTTATAGCATCGGAATTATATCATATTTGGTTTCATTTTAATCAGAAAAATGCCACGAATATGTTAGTGAAAGTTTTATAAAAAAATAACGAAAAATAAAGAGGTTTTGTCATTGGATTAGCAGTCGTCTTCTGGTGTCACACCGATATAGCCGACAATGTTGTAATGGCGACGTCTCTCGAGCTTCGGCCACTCACCGCGGTAATGTGAGTTTTTCTACTGACTCAAAATTGTAAGGTTGGCACTGTTTCGTAATGAGAATTTAGTATAGTGGTCTCCTGGACTCACACCGATATACTACGGCAGTGAGGATAGTTCTAGGACTTTTATCGGCTAGATATTTGGGACATTAATCGAGAAAAGTCTGTACTCCTTTGCAGCGATAACAGGATAGCATAGGATTTACATTCAGATTTCGTACGGCTTCTATGTGGGAATATATACTTTAACAAAGAAGAACGCTAAACAATTTTTTAAGTGGATATTTCTATAGTTGCAATAATTGTAAAAAAAGGAAACAAACTCGAAATCTGTCATTTTGACAAGTTCAGTAGTTCTAGTGTTAAAACTGTTCTGCATATAAAGATTCCGATTGAACCAATAAACAAGTAAACGAGTACACAATTTGCTATGATCTTCCCATCATTTGTCCACAAATTCCGATTCATCTGTTTCCGCATTAGGCTCAGTATTTGAGTGCAAAGTTTGTAGCTAAAATTTCATGCCAAATCAAGACCAAACCAAAGCCAAACCTTGGCTTCGTTATAGAGGGCAGATCGGTTGCACTAAGAGCGAACCTAACCTTGTTCCAAAGGTAAACCTTGCTCGAAGAAGGGAAAACGAAATTAAATTATTGAAAATATATGAAACTTAAAATTATATAATATAGAAATTTAAATAAAATTCCATTTATCCTCCTATAGCAAGGTTTACTCCGATTTTTCCCAATACATACTCGTAGAGCAAGGTCTTAGTACGATCGACCTACCCTCTAAAACGAAGCCGAAGTTTGGCCTCAATTTGGCATGGAATTTTTCCTGCAAACTTTGCACTCAAACTTGTCGAAAAGTTTTGGTGCCAAATTCAAGCAAAATAGGGACCAAATTCTGTTCCAAGCATGGTGTGGTATCAAATAGACAAGCTTCTTGCTCGCAAAGTGTGATGCAAATATTGTCCAAAGTTTGCTCGAAATATCATTTAGCTAGCTCGGTAGTTCTGGGACTTTTATTGGCTAGATATTTGGGACATATATCGAGTAAAGACTGTATTTTTGCATTTTCTTAAAGCACGTTCGTCAGGTCCCTGTTGAGGAGCTATAACTCCTACAATTTTAAGTATCTCAACTTCAAGAAGATAGAAAATACGTACGCAAAACATCGATGCGAAACGATCGTCTGGTCTCTTTAAAAATGTCCGAGCAAGACCTGCACCGATGCTTTCGATGGAAAGGTTCCCTTAACTTTTTTTTAACCAGTTAACCGTAATTGACGAGTATTCTCGTCAATCCGAAACTCTATTGCGGTGCAGTTAAGGTTAATGAATTGTTAAATTCTTATCGAATAAAAAAGTAATTCTTTCTCATTTAGCTTTACAAGGGCTTTGGCTTTTATAACAGCCGCATTTGGCCTGCGTTTGACGTGTATATTCGCAATTGCTTGATTTTAATTCCGCGCCGTGAGGGATTCTTCAAATTACACTCCACAGTTAACTGGTTAAATCAAAGCGAACGATTTCGATCTTTTTTCAAGAAGATGAAAGGATCAACTGGACGATGCGAGGAAGAGAATTTTTGAGTCGAGGAGAGAATATGGGAAGAATTCGGTTGAAAAAACGAGGCACGGATGACACGGGTAATTTAACGGAGCGCCGGCAGGCAACCTGGAAACTCAGTTTACAGGTCAAGTAATCGAGAAAAACGCGAAGTTCCGTGATTACCTGTATTCCAGAGAGCTGAAAAATCGATAGACTCGGTGTACATCGAGCACCATCCGGTTCACAGGCCCCCGGAGCCACGGAAAATACGGTGCTCGAGGCATGGGTCGGTGATTAATCCTGAAATGGACTTTCAGATTCCCAATGATTAAAATATTAACTGCGTAATAACTTGCATCCAACAGCAGACTTTCCATCGGCCGCGAATTACTCCACCGGTTACCCGGTCCCGTGAGAATGCTCTGCAACACGCAGACAACAAATCGGGCTATGTTCTTCCTCCGTGAACTGAGTAATTGTTGCTCGCGGGCTTCGTAGGCTTGACAGTCGTTTTAGGAACATTTTCTGGTACGATTTTCGGCGTTCAAATCCTCCGGGCCTACAGCGAATTAATCGAGTGAACATCGGCTGCTACCCAGTAAACAATTTGCTACTAATTTGCCACCAAAATTTGTCCACAAATTCCGATCCATCTGTTTCCGCATTAGTCTCGGTATTTGAGTGAAAAGTTTGCAGCCGAAATTCCATGCCAAACTAAAGCCAAACCTTGGCTTCGTTATAGAGGGCAAGTCGGTCGTACTAGGAGCGGACCTATTTTCCATTCGAGGGTTTTATTTCACATATTTTAAGATTTGAATATTTATTTTTTATTTTATAACCGCTTTGTTATAACAATTGGATTTTATATCATTTTTATTCCCTTCATGTAACTTAAATAGTTGATTTCTTCTTATTTTATCGTCTATTCGTATTCTCTCTTAAGATTATAAATATAAAAAAAAATAAATGATATAATACAAATAGCTGTAAAATAAAAATAGATTAAGATTAAAATAAATACATTTGTAAATTTAATTCAATTGCCCCTCTCATCGTTTATTCCGATTTTTCCCGATATTTACTTTCAGAACAAGGTTATGTCCGTTCTTATTGCGATGGACCTGCCATCTATAACGAAGGCTGATCGAAGCCAAAGTTTGGCTCGAATTTGGCATGGCAGACTTTGCACTGGAATACCGGTGGTAATGCGGAAACAGATGGATGGCAATTCCGAGTCAAATTTTGGTGGCAGATTCGAAGCATTTTTCTTACTGGGTAATCTTGCTCTAAGAGCAAACCTTTTTGTAGGATTGAAAACGGTATTAAATGATTGGAAATACATGAAACTTCAAATTATGTGATTTAAATGTTTAAATAAAATCCTTTCTCCCTCCCACAACAAGGTCTACTCCGATTTTGACCAACGTACTGTTACTTAGAGCAATGTTAGGTCCGCTCTCAGTGCGACCAACCTGCCCTCTGTAACAAAGCCATGGTTTGGCCCCAATTTGCCATCGAATTTTGCCTGCCAAACTTTGCACTCAAATTCCAATCTATCTATTTCAGCATTTGGCTAAGAATTTTTGAAAGAAAGAAATTTTTTTGCTTCAAGCAGGGTTTGTTACCAAATGGACGAGCCTTTTTCAAACAAAGTGTGATACAAACATTGCGCAGAATTTGCTCGAAACAGCATTTGGCTAACGGAGTATACATTCGAGAACAAAAGAAATATTAACGTCTTTACGAGCCGCAGTTTCAAAAATATCTTTTAAAAAATTGATAGATGATCAGTTATGAGAATGATCCGCCATCAGAGGGTTAAATATGTTTAGCCAAGTACATCGAATTGGGATCCAACTTGGCTAGATGGCTGAGAATAATCCCAGTTAGCCAAATGCCCACTCAACCAAATCGAGTGGAATGTGTGCTGCACACATTGCGGGCAAAAGACATATATTTGGTACCAAACCCTGTTCGAAGCAGAATTTGGTCCTCATTTGGTATGATTTTGACACCAAAATTTGTCGCCGAATTCCTACTCAAATGCGGAAACAGATGGATATCAAAAATAGATTAAGATTAAAATAAATACATTTGTAAATTTAATTCAATTTCCCCTCTCATCGTTTATTCCGATTTTTCCCGATATTTACTTTCAGAACAAGGTTAAGGTCCGTTCTTATTACGATGGACCTGCCCTCTATAACGAAGGCTGATCGAAGCCAAAGTTTGGCTCGAATTTGGCATGGCGGACTTTACACTGGAATACCGATGGTAATGCGGAAACAGATGGATGGCAATTCCGAGTCAAATTTCGGTGGCAGATTCAAAGCATTTTGCTTACTGGGATTGAGCCATGCAGGCGTGCGCCCGCGCGCACACACGTGCACAGCCTCCAGTCAATTATAATGGATCATCGCGGATGATGATCGTGTAATTTGCGACGGATGGATGGTGGGAATAATGGGCGAAACGACACCGCAGCCGTGTATACAGCTTGCGCATGGTATATACTATGTACTGCGTACTATGTGCTGCTTGAAATTTAGAACGCGGAGAGCACGAGGAGACACTCGGGCTGGCATTCCGTTCTGTTCATTTTTAATGATGTAACGGTCCCCGAAAACCTCAAATTATCTCCGCGAAGTTCAACGGAAGTGCTTAGTCTTCCTGGGAGGCAGGCTCATTGTGGAATCGGTCGGACGACGATGGTCGGCGTTCCACTTTTTGGCAATCCTGACGCGCGACGATGCGACACGGTGACGACGGAGACACGTATCCGCCGGAAGCTAAGCGTTTCGTTCGCCGATCGACGAACTTCCGTTCTCCAATCGGAGAGGAACGGGACCCGCAATTTTCTGACCGGTTACGCGAAACAAGGAGGCGTCGAACAAATCCTATACGCGGCGAAGATCTTGTCAATATTTTTTGAGCCGTGTCCTGAAGGAAATGCAGTGCTTATTCGATACATGTCCACAACACGGATCTACCCGGGGACATGGATCGCTAAGAGCGAACGTAACCTTGTTCTAAGAGTAAACCTTGCGTGTAGGATGAACAACAAAATTAAGATATTGAAAATATATGAAAATTACAATTATATAATTTAAAAGTTTAAATAAAATTCTATTTTTTCTCCTACAGTAAGGTTTACTCCGATTTTTCCCGATATGTACTCGTAGAGCAAGGACTTAGACTGCGATCAACCTGCTCTCTATAACGTAGACAAGATTTTGCCTCAATTTTGGCTGTAAACTTTGCACTCTAATTCCGATCCATCTGATTCCGCATTTAGCTAGGAATTTGTCGACAAGCTTTGCTGCCAAATTCATACAAAATAGGGATCAAATTCTGCTCCCTAGGGTTTGGTATCAAATAGACAAGCCTTTTGCTTGCAAAGTATGATGGGTTTTTCCGGGAGGGACGCACTATAGGGTGAGATGCACCAATTTTTATTGTGCCAATACTAGATGATTCTGAACTGCTTTTCTGTTATCATTTATAATATTTTAATATTTGTAGACAATCTCAAAACGAAGAACGAGTGTATTATGTTATTTACATGTAACAGAAATATTAAAACTCCTTAGTGCTCCAAGCTTCTGATGAAATATTTTTGTAAGTGGTCAGTACAAATGTTATCACCTTCTTATGGTATAGTTTTAATTATCAGTATCGACTTAAATAGTGACAACGGTTTTTCTTTTACGATTTTCATCATGTTTTGACAAAACTTTTTGTACTGATTCTTGTTTCTGTATAGGTGCGTCCATTCTTCAATTTATTGGGAGGTACACCATTAATGTATGTGAGTGTACTAGATAGTCGTTTTTATAAAAATGAAAAATGAATTCTTTTTTTAATTAGTTAAGAAGCGATAAATTAAAACTGAGACTTATTCTTCGCCACACTATTTGTAAACATCTTCTACTTGAATTAATTAAAATTAATTAATTTATATTTATTACTCTGTAATTAGGTAATTAAGAAGGAGATGCTCCATTTTTTACAAAAATGACTGGCTAGTAGATTCCAATAATTATTGTATTGAATGTTTAAAAGATTACTATTGAACCACATCTCAAGTAGATTGGATTTCTTGTTTAGAATGCTTGTCGAAAAATGCGAATACAGGTGGATCGGAATTTGAGTGCTAAGTTTGCAGGCAAAATTCCGTGCCAAATTGAGACCAAACCTTGGCTTCGTTATAGAGGGCAGGTCGGTCGCACTAAGACCGGTCCTAACCTTGCTCTAAGAGCAAATATTGAGCAAAATCGGAGTAAACCTTTCTGTAGGAGGGAAAACAGAATTACTTGATCGAAAATACGTGAAACTTTAAATTACAACTTAGAAATTTAAATAACATTCCGTTTTCCCTCCCACAACAAGGTTTACTCCGATGTTGCCTGATATACTCTTAGAACAATGTTAGGTCCGCTCTTAAGACAGTGCGACCGACCTGCCCTCTATCACGAAGCCAAGGTTTGGTCACAATTTGGCATGGAATTTTGCCTGCAAACTTTGCACTCAAATTCCAATCCACCTGTATTCGCATTTTTCCAACCATTGCGCAAAATTTTCTCGAAACAGCATTTGGTCTCTCACGGGGTATACCCCGCGACAGTGGGGATAGTTCTGGGACTTTTATCGACTAGATATTTGGGGCCTTTATCGAGTAAAGACTTTCCGGAACGTTCCACTAGCATTGGCAGCGAGCTTAGAGTAATGGCGTGTCTTCGACCGCTACGGTAAAGCTAAGAAAATTAATTTCTTGGTCCAAAAATAGAAATGACAATTCTCTCTCCTCCCATCGAGAACAAACTGACTTTCTCTGGTGCCTTAATTTCATTTATTTACACGCAAATATATTATATGCATACGTTATGTATATTATATATTATGTATATATCACTGTTATATTGCTATAACCCTTGAGATTTACACGTACAAGCTACGCTCTCGTCGACGCAAACTGCTTCGAAGTTGTCCGAGTCCGACATTCTCCAGTGCCTGTTCTCTTCCACTTCTATATCCTACCGTACTTCGTTCGTGTAACAATATCGTGTTGACAATGCGTGAATCGATTCGCACCGGTAATCCCAAGGACGTTTTAATCTCGGGACAATGATAAGACAGTAGCGATTTTTATAAAAAAAGAAGTAATACCAAACGATTAAAAACGATTAAAAACGTAATAGTAGGATAACGAAAACATGGCAATATAAAGTTAAAAAAGAAAGAGGAAGAGAGTACACGGCGTTTCCTATCTACAATCGCGCGCCACACTGTGAACCAGAGTTCGAGCTTGCTCTCTCTCTCTCTCTCTCTCTCTCTCTCTCTGGCTCGTTCCTTTAGCATACGTTGAAAAATCGGTGGCGAGATTGTAGATACGGAACGGCGTGCACGATAATTAAAGCCGAGCCTGTTAACCGAGGAGTACGAGCACACTCGTCGTTTGTATTCACGTGGTATCTTTTCCGATGATCTCTAGTTTCCGTATTTATTCACTTAAAATTATTCGCAATCGATCGATGCAATCGACCGATCGTCGTGATCGTCAGAATAACAGAGTAAATTATATTATATCGTAATCTTGCGGGACGAATATCGCTTTGGATCGACACCACAACCCTTCGAACGTGTCCGTGCGCATGTCCACTGTCGAGAAGTCCATCGATTCACCGGTTGGATCGAGAAGGAGCTTCGCGTGATGCTGCGTCAAACAGGAGATCGTCAGGAAATCAATTATTCGTTCCCTCGATGATCTTTCTCTCTCTCTCTCTCTCTCTCTCTTGCGAAAGAGCGATACTCTCGAGAGATTAACCCGTAGTTTTATAGTCTTTAAACAAACCCTGATGAAACACACTATTCGACGCTTCCTCGGATGACGAATAATCTTTCCCTGTCTGCCAATCGAACAATTCAAGCGAAAGAATGAGATAGACACCGCGCGTCGTCTCGATACATTCGATTCGACGGCCGAGTCTAGCTGCTCGTGAAATCGAATCGCATAGAAAAATGTCCCTAGGCTGTTTGACGGACACCTGAAGAGAGAAATTTTCACCGTTACATGACGACGCGAACACACCATACACCTCGGGCAACGACTATTTACATCCGCAGGTTGTTTCTCAACACGTCGACCGCCATATCAACGAAATCCAACACCCAGTCAACGGGCTAAAACACAGTTTTGCGGAGCTCATTTTTTCCCCGCGAAGCCGAGCCGCTATACGTAAAAACTGCACTGCGACACATTTGGTCTAATTACCCTTTGTGGTATATATCAGTATTGGCTGGCTCGAATCAATGGTTGCCCTGTAACAGAACTCTGGCGACTTGATTAAAAATTTGCTCGCGAAGAACGAGACTCGTCTAAAAGTTTAAACTCTAAACCAACGATAAAAGTAAATCGATTTTTTGGTATCTCAATACCGCTGTAACCCCTTTTCAAACGAGACAAAATCTAATCCGTGAAATTGAGTAGAGCGTAAGATGGCGGTCAGTATATCGATCCGAAACAAACGATGACAAAGATCGATTCAGGATTCAAAATGGACGGTCGCTTCTGAACTCCGCGGTTTCTAATACGCGCACTTCTTCTGTTTTCGAATCCCGAATTGATTTTGTACCACGCATTGCAAAATACCCTGTCTAATAAATCCAGAATACAGATTCCAGAGTGGAACTCTTCGAATAACGGCGCTTTTAAAAATACAATTTTTCTCTCTCTCTCTCTCTTTCTTTTTTCCTTTACAAAAAGTTGATGTTCCAATTCGCTTCTTGTTAGCTTATCCAAACACAGCTCTCTCTCTCTCGCTCTCTCTCTCTCTCTCTCGCTCTCTCTCTCTCTCATGCGGTATTATGCAGAAACGCTTGGGCCTAACGGAACCTTCGACCGTCGCCGTGCACAGCTTCGTGTACCCTTCCTAAAAAAAGTATAGATAAACTCCATTCGCTTACGTTTGTTTCTGTTTATAAATGTGTGTTCTTTTTAAGTTTCTCATAAAAAACGTTTTATTACAAAAGCAATTAAAAGAGGCAAAAATGGTATCAAATGTTTTCGTCGACTTTGGTCAGGTAAAAAAAAAACTCATGCCCATTTTCTGTTCTCTCCGTTAGAAAACGTGAAACCGAATTCGGGCGGGCTCTCCGCTCTTCGGAGAATGTTCCCGGCGCATTGACAATGAAAGAATCTTCTATCGGAGGATCAATGATCGATTAATCCTGTCCGTATTTTGCAAACTCATGTGAACGTCATTGTTATGCATGGCATCTTGAAAATGCTTCTAGTTTTCCGCAGTTCGGTACAAAATATTTACTATATGTACAGATTGCTCTCTCTCTCTCTCTCTCTCTCTCTCTCTCTCTCTCTCTCTCTCTCTCTCACTGTCTTTCTCTCTCACTCTCTTTTCATACGACTTTTACATATATACCAACAGGTTCCCGCCATCTCCGCGGGCCGTCATAAACGACGTGAACCTAACTGTTTCCGTATACTAATCGATATATCATGTACACTTACACCACTGCTCAAACATTTGGAACACCCTTCGCCTTCCTACATGACTCGATCTCGAATGACTCAGTCTTACATGACTTGGTCTTAAATTAAGGTAATTGATATTACCGTGATCGCACGTCCCGGGCGATCGCTAAACAGCTCGCGAATCGTTAGAACCGGTGTATTCGGCGGATTTCGTATTGCCGGTAAAAAAAAGAAAGTAGAAGATTTTTGGTCTGGCTGTAACTATGATCTTTTCAAGGATTGAAAGATACCCCAAAGTTCTGAGCGATAGCGTATAAAATTATGCCTCTATAGAACAAAAAGGAGGTCGGCGATACGGAAAAGCTTCCATGTAAGTGCTCGAAGCAGCCTGTCTAATCGAACTGTAACTTACTAATATTAGTGAAGTGTGTCAGTCTTGAGCCACTTTCATAAAAGCTTCAAACATGTATGCGCAGGGCTTACCTACACGTATATACATACATATAGTTATATACACATATATATGTATATACTCGAAGTTATTCGTAGTTAATAGTAGTGTCTTGGCACATTTCTCCTAACACGTAAATATTATATTCATGTACGTATATATGTGTGTGTTTCACTTTACCCGATGTGTGTTCTCTGTGTGATTGTGTAATTTAGTTGTGGACGTTGGACTTATGCTATCACCAATGGTTCGTCATCGGAAAAGCCTCGAATCACGGGGCTATCTTCCTCCTCTGAAAACAAGAGGGACCATCATTGAATCGCGTATTTACGCGACGTATAAACATTAAAAATACTCCGAGTAATGCTAACCCAAACCATCGGTAGTTCCTGGGAAGGTTGCTTGCCCGCGTCTCGTGTCGTAATGGCTGTTGGCGAACTGCGTGAAACTGTTCGACAGTTTTTTGTGTCTCACTACAAAGTATGCCAACGCGGATCCCAGAGCGATGATCAGCAAACAGATTGGTACAGCGAAAGACACGATGCTGTTCGTGCTCATCGTGACCGGTAACGCCGATTCTAAAACAGATTGCACATGGTCATCGGTTTCACACGTAGTTGTCTAATATGCCGGTCTACACCCTCTTAACCAGTTAACTGTGATTGACGAGTATACTTGTCAATCCGAAACTCTATTGCGGTGCAGTTAACGTTAATGAATTGTTAAATTCTTATCGAATAAAAAAGTAATTCTTTCTCATTTAGCTTTACAAGGGCTTTGGCTTTTATAATAGCCGCATTTGGCCTGCGTTCGACGTGTATATTCGTCATTGCTTGATTTTAATTCCGCGCCGTGAGAGATTTTTCAAATTAAACTCCACAGTTAATTAACTGGTTAAGGGCCAAGGCTCCATCGATTCGCGATAAGGTAGAGTAGTCACGTTGCCGACAAAAATAGGCAAAAAATGGTTTCACGGGAGGAAAGTTTTCGTCTTTATATAAGAATATTTTTCGCTGGGAAAGGACTCTTTCGAAAGAGAAAGGTTCAATGCAGTGCACGCTGGTAATATAAGCGTTGAAAGTATGCGAAAAATTGACGATGTGCATACCATAGAATGCAAGTATTTTTGTGCCATTGGATGAGTTTTTCTGGATGAAATCGAGGATAGCGCGCACTAGAAAATATCTCTAGCTACAACCCGAGTCATATTTTGTGTTTGATTCTTTGAGAAATATAGCCAAAAACTTTCTTCCCGTTTCTGCCGTTAGAAATAATGATATCGATAGATAATATAAAGCAAAAGATGTGACAAGTTTAGTCACAGACTTAAGACCCGTCGGATCAACACCAAGACGGATCTTAACCCTTTCGGTACGAGCGCTCTGTCCGCCGTGACATTCATGCTTTACGCGGCACACACAGCGCATGGTCTCTTTTGTGTGGAGATTTTCCTAAGCGTTAAACAAGAACTGTGGTTAATAAAACAAAGTTTCTTCTAGTAAGTGTGACTATAGATGGCGCCTGTACATAGACGCTGCTACATGGATGCCGGATATATTCGTCGCTCGTACACACAGGTCATCAGATGGATGCCGGATGTATTCGGCGCTTGTGCCGAAAGGGTTAAGTCTGTGTCCGAAGCTTGTGAACGGACACTGTACAGCAGTTACCGACCTGCTGACTCTGCAAAGGTCACGCGACTACCCTTGGCCCTTAAAAACGATTGCGAATCATTTGCAGTCAGAGAGACAATTACCATTCGTGGTTCGAACGCTGACAACCTCGCTCAGATGACTACGATGGCCTTCGTTGGTGACCAAACGCACGGCGAAACTGTAAATTACATTCGGCTTGACGTCCGTGTACTTGTACGGCGGCAGATGAACCTTGAAGATCTTAGCAGCGGACTCGTTCATTTTGTTCGAGCCTTCAACCACCAGAATTTCATAGAAGCACTCAGTGCAGTTCATACTCTTGTACAGCTCGTGCTCCTCCCAAAATAGAACGTACTCCGATCTCTCGGGAACGACTAGCAGCTGATGGGGAGACGGTATCCTCTTAGCCGCGTAGATTACCGCCCGACTCGGCATTGCATTTTCAACGTCCGTTGCAATAACGATACTGTACTTGCCGCCGTAGCTTATAGAGTTGAACGTGTGATTCAGCTTCGAGTCGGTCGTCGGCGGCAGAGTTACCACGAAATGCTTGTTCAACGTCATCTCTGTCACAGTAATCTGGAGAGGAAACAACAACGATAGACCCGTATTAATGATCGTTCAAACCAACGAATACAAACTGATACGTCTACATGTACATATATATGAATATACAGGGTGTCCCACATAAATGGGAAAACCTAAATATCTTTCGTGTTTACAGTCCTATCAGAAAACTTCAGAGGACAAAGTGACACTATTGTGTCTATTCTTAATGGAATAGTTTTTTTTTTACGATAGCATGATAGACAATAAGGAACTGAATTTAGTGGATACCACCTTTGTGACCTTGAAATGACCTTGAGCAAGAATAATCATGTTGAAGCGGATGAATGTGGAACTTTAAAACTTACTTGTTTCAGCAAAGATTGCGAGTTGTTTACGTCGGGTTGGCCTTTACATATCATAATAAATGTTCCGAAATAGTTTTTATAGTAAACAGCGTATGTTTATGTTATTCGAGTTCGAAACGTGAAACGTACAATGCGTCGTACTATACAGGAACAAATCGATATGGTTTTCACTTATGGCGAAAGCCACCAATCTTTGAGGCAATCAGTACGTTTGTATCGTGAAAAATTTGTGAACTATATTTGTCCTTCGTTACACGCATTTTTCGTCGTGGTAGAACAATTTGAAAATACCGGTAGTGTAAGTTCTAAAAATCGTAATAAACAAAGAATTGTAACTCACGAAGAAAATAGAATTAAGATCCTAGCTGCAGTGTCTAATGATCCACAAGTAAGTTTGCGACAACTCGAACAAGAGTTCGGCATGGATATGCGACAAAGGATTACTGCAGAATGTGCTTCAATTACGTCTCAGGAAATCGACAATGCCTACAGATCATTTATTAAAAGATTGCAACATTGCATACATGAGGATGGTCAACATTTCGAACATATATTGTGATATGTAAAGGCCAACCCGACGTAAACAACGCGCAATATTTGCTGAAACACGTAAGTTAGAACCTTCCACATTTCATCCGCTTCAAGATGTTTATTCTTGCTCAAGGTCATTTCAAGGTCAAAAAGGTGGTATCCACTAAATACAGTTTTTTATTGTCTATCATGCTATCGTAAAAAAATATACTATTCCATTAAAAAAAACGTCGGTGAAATTTCATTAAAAAACACGACGTCAAAAATTTTTTCTTTGCCATTATATTGCGCCTGCAATAGTGTCACTTTGTCCTCTGAAGTTTTCTGATAGGACAGCAAATACGAAAGATATTTAGATGTTCCCAATTATGTGAGACACCCTGTATGTAGACATACATACAGTAACGAGCAAAACTGAGTCTACACTATTTGAAGCAACATAACTTTTTGAAAATTAGATCAAATGACGTGAATGTTATTGAGAGTTAGAAGGATTAGTTTATTACACGAGGTGTACAAAATTTTTGAAAACAATTTGAATTGGTCGGAATCGCAAAAGAAATAGTAAAAGTTGGTTTTTTCAGCTTTTTTATCTGGACCTGTATTGAAAATTTAAAGAATGTATTTGATTCGCTCGAATAAATCATATCCATGCTGAAAATTTCACCGATATTGGTTAATTCGTTTACGAGTTATAAACGCTTAAAAGTGGAAAAATTGCCATTTTTCACGATTTTCGACTTAAAATGCGATTCCGACCAATTCAAACTTTTTCCGAAAATCGTTTTACACCTCGTCTAATAAACTAATCCTTCTAACTTCTGAATAACATTCAATTCATTTGATCTAATTTCTAAAAAGTTATGTTGATTCAAATAGTGTAGACTCAGTTTTGCTCCTTACTGTATGTATTATTATGGAACTAGTTGCAGTTAAGTGACTCGCTCTGTACACAACGCATATTGGGACAGCTAACAATAGAAGAAACATTAAGATATTATTAGAGCGATAGAGCTCACCGTATATGCGATAGGCGTATCGATTCTGCGACAACTGGCACACCAGAAAATGGATATGGTGCCGTCTTTGACGGACGCAACTCGAACATGCTTCGGCGGGGCCTGCGGATTGAAACTGGTAAAGAAGGCACGCGAGACGCTCAAAGGACCAGCACTATAATCTCCGTCAACTCCAACAATAACTCCAACCGCAAACTCGTATTCCTCGCAAGGATCCAAACCGTCGATTGTCGCGTACAGGTTTGTCGTGATCAATGGTTGTTCTGTAAAATTATAGTATAAAAATCTGTTGCGTTACACTGACAACGAGAGACAAAATGAGAACAAAATAAGTAGAAAAGGAAAGGAATGAAAAATGAAGAGTGAAGAGTCGATGATTAGAAGCTTACTGTCGAAATGCATATGCATCTTCGAATAATAAACAGCATAGAGCCATTTAGTCTTCTCTGCGGACCGGGGCGGGTTCCAACGCAATTCCGCGGCGATTTTCGGACGGGGTAACAAGCTTGCTACGAAACCGTGAACAAATGGCAATGGTATGCCCTCCGTGATAGCGGATATGGAGGTCGACCTTCCGGTATTCTTCTTGGAGAACGCCCTAACTTCGAAATTGTATTCGACACCGGGCGACAGCCTGGTGACCTCGACATTGTTCTTCGAGGTGACGATCCTTGGTAATTCCGGGTAGGATCTGTTGGACGCTTTGAACCTGACGAAATACTCCTCGACATTCTTGATCGGTTTCCAGCTCAACGATATGGAATGATTGGTGGTCCCTGTCACGGTGATATTTTCGATGTCGTCGATGTTGATAGACCCGTCGAAGATCAAGCTGGCCACGTTCGAGGATGTCGATTCGTGATCCTCGTTCTTGGCTATCACCCAGAACGAATAATTCTTGCCCGATTCGAACACCATGTCTATCACCGCCGACGTTTTCGCTTTGAAGAACCGTACAGGTGGTATCGGCGGCGCCACGAACACTTCGTACCCGATGATAGGTCCGTTGGGATCCAAAGGCGGTAGCCAGTGCAGCTCCACTCGATTTCCGATGCCCTGCTTTGCGGTGAGGTATCGCGGTTCGGACGGTACGCCTTTCCCAGTAGTAACAATCAGGTATTTCGCCGGTGGGAACACAGTCGACTGTCCCTTCAATCTGACGTAGACCGTGACGTTGTAATGGGTGTACGGTTTCAAGCCGTTGAACTGATAGGTCATCTCCTCGATCCATTTGCTGGAATTGGTCCAGTTGGCGGGCGGATTTACGTTCGCGATGGATGGCAGAAATTCGAAGGTAACGTTGGACGGAACCGGCATCCACCAGAACAAGAAGAGGCTCGTGGGGCTGACCGAACGTTCGTCGACGCCCATCACGAGAACTTGGTAGACGCGGGAGCTGTTCTTCTCGCAGTTGCTCTCGTCGAAACCGTCCATGCAGTCCTGTTTGCCGTCGCAGTAAGCGGAAAGCGGGATGCAATTGATCTCGTCGCAAGGGAACAAGCCGGTGTAACAAGAAGGTGTTGCCGCCGGGCTGGATCGTGTCTCGGGGGTGCAGCCTAATTCGTCGGTGCCGTCCGGACAATCGTTCACGCCGTTGCAAACGTCTTTGATGGGTATGCAGGCGCCGTCCATGCGACACTTGAACTGACCCTCGTGACAGGAACCCTGCTCCTCGACGCAGTATCGTTCGTCCTCGCCGGAGTCGCAATCTTTCGAGCCGTCGCAGATCCACGAATTCGGTATGCAATCGCCGTTCAAACATTGGAACCAGTTCTCCCGGCAGCCTTTCGACTCGATGGTAGCCACCGTGGTGAAGGGTAGCGTGTCGTCATCGTGCTCCCCGCAAACGACCTCGTCGGAATTGTCGCCGCAGTCGTCCACGCCGTCGCATTTCCACCAGTGCGGCACGCATTTGTTGTTGTCGCACATGAACATCCAATCGTTGCACGGGCTGTTGGGCAGCATCGGGTTCAACGACGCCGCTGGTCGAGTGGTGACGGTGCAGTTGAACTCGTCCGAGCCGTCGGGGCAGTCTTTGTCACCATCGCAGACGAACGATTTGTAGATACACCTCTTGCTGCCGTTGAACGAATTACAGGTAAACTGCCAGCTGTCGCAGTTGACGGTGGTGCAATCCTTCTCGTCCATGAGGTCGTCGCAGTCGGCCTCGCCGTCGCATCTCCACACGGCCGGTATGCAAGTCTCGTCCTTCTCGCAGAGCATCTCGTCGGACCTGCAAGTATTCCGCGCCACTTCTCCCGGGACGGTCTTGCATATCTTCTCGTCCGAGAAGTCATGGCAGTCGTTCTCGCCATCGCACACCCATTTAATCGATATGCATCGGCCACCGTCGCAACTGAACTGATGCTCCGTACAGGTCGAATATGTGCAGTGCTTCTCGTCCGAGCCGTCCCTGCAGTCCTTGTCTATGTCGCAGACCCAGGCATGGGAGATGCACTTGGTGTTGTTGTCGCATGTGAAGTTCGGGAAGCAGGTCTTCTGGGGACAGTTGAGCTCGTCGGAACGGTCGCCGCAATCGTTCTCGCCGTCGCAGTGCCAGAACGCGGGTATGCAGACGTCGTTGTGGCAAGCGAACTGGTTCGCCGAGCATGTACTGGCTACCCGCGGGCACGTGTTGTTCGCATACGGGGTGACGCCCTCCGAGCACATGCACTTACCGTCTATCATCACCATACCATCCGGACAGAGGCAGGAGAAACCGTTATTCGGCGCTCCCACGCAAATGTGCGAGCAATTGTGGTTGCCCGCGCAGGCGTTCGTCCCGTGTTGAATGCTGTGGGCGAACACCTTCAGATCCATCAACCCGGACAGCACGTCCATGATGGGGGAGATGCCCAAACCGTGATCCTTGTCCGCGACGAATATCTTCGACTCCTTCCAATCGTCCCAGTACATATTGTCCTTGAACACCGCGACAGCGAACGGATGCGACACCCGACTGTTCTGCGATATCACCTTCTTGAACTTTTTCCCGTCGAAGTCGCTCGAACCGATGTAATCCTGTCTAGCATCCACCCAGTAGATCCTCTCGGCTATATGATCGATCGTTATACCGTTCGGCCATTCGACCGTTGGCTCGACGAATAATCGTTTGACCGCGGTCCCGTCGAGATTAGCCCTAGATACGGAGGCGTTGCCCGGGGCCCAATCCGTCCAAAACATGTACCCGTTCATCGGGTGAACAGCGATACCTCTCGGCTTTTGAAGGTTGTTATGCCCGAGGATCGTTCTTCGCATCCTTCCCATAGTGGATATGTCCGTTCTGATCACTTGGATTCTCATCTTGACGCCGTCCACGTAGTACAACAGTTTCGACACCCAGTCGAACGCCATTCCCTCGATGGAACTCAGATCGGTCTCGACCAGAATTTCAGGGGCGTTCGTCCCATTCAAGCATTGTCTGCCGATCGTGTCGTTCACGATATCCGCCCAGTACAGGCAATTATTCCTCATATCGAAATCGATGGCTATCACGTTCTTCAAGTCGTGGACCGGCAACTTCTCCAGTTTCTCCTCTGTCAGGTCGATGCGCGATATGTGTTCCCGTTGCGCAACCAGCAAGAACTGCGGCACCTCTCCCATGGGACACGGGATCGAGTCCGGTTCGAAATTTCTCGACAACCCGTCGACACACTCGTCGTCCGATATCTTCACGTAGCCCTTGGTTCGAGAGTAAAACTCGCCCGGTTTGCAGGTACTCGGTATAGCGTACGGATCGTACCACGCCAAGGCCTTGTTGCGGATGCACGTGTACGGTTGGGCCTCTCGTACAAACCCGAAGTCGCATTGATAGTCCCTGGCTTCGCATTGGCACGAAACCGTTTGCACCGATTGAGTATGATCCAGGCCGATATAACAATTTGCCCGTGCAGCTCTCCTCCGGAAAACTTCCTTTCGTCCTAGTACGCACGACTCTACACTGTCTCGGTTCACGGGAAACCAGTACTTGAAGTCTTCCTCGGCGCAATCTTTCGCAAACACCTTTAGCAAGTCGACCTTGATGATAAGCCACTGGTGCTGTCCGACATCCGAACCGAACATCGTGAACACAGTCGTGTTCTCTCCCGGTTCTGTCATCAACCCGTACACCCTCAACATTTTCCCGTTGAACGTGTGCGACTGCCAAGTCTCGCCTTCGTCCACAGAATAAGAGAGATCTCTCGTTTCGCCGTGCGACTTGAAATACTTCACGGCTACCAATAAACCACCGTGGTCACCCATGTTGAAGAAGTAATAGTCTCGAAGGACTTGCTTCCATGTCAAACCAGCGTCTCTGGACACGTAGAGAGCGGGGTGACCCTTCAGATGTTGCCCTATCACACCGGTAGCCATTATAATGCCCGGTGCCGACTTCGAACTCATGATAGATACGGATCTGGTCACCGGATACAGCTGGCTGAAACGTTGACTCAAGTGCAACGAACAACCTTCGTTGCAGTGAATATGGAATCCTTCGTAGTTCACTGTAGGTGTTTTGATGGGATTCCATGTTGATCCATGGTCGAACGTTATCAACGACACTAAATGTTCCGGTCCGATTGTGCCTGATTTCGGTGTTCCCTTTACTTGCGATGCTATGTAGATACCGCGGAGACCCTCAACCTTGTACAGATCGGTGAACGTTTCGTCGGCTACATCACTGTAAAAGTGAAAAGTGTTCATCAAAATACAGTAAGTACTGTATACCTAAAAAAAAAACAAACAAACGAATAATAGAATTCCTATTAACCAAAAGAATACCTACTTCAACCAACTGTCTTTCCAAGTACTGTTCGGGAAAAAGGTAAGTATTCCTTCAAGAGATAACGTGAACATTGCCTTTTCCTCGTCTATTACTTCCGATACATAAAGGTTTACCAGAGTTTCATTGTGAGCAACCGTGACAAAGACTCTGTTGTGCGAAACGTCAACGATGTGATAATTCTTCCGAGGTAAGTTCGTGTTAAATTCAGCCTTTACGAAACTGTTTTTCTTCAGAGACACATAAAGATCCAGATTCTCTGTTTCATTCTGCTGCAAAATAAAGTACTACGATATTCGCAAGATCGAATAGAATATGAAATAATGTATATTCAAATAAGTATAATAAACATATACTGTACCTTCTTATCTTTCGATGTTGCAAATCTATAATCACCTCTTATTTGAAAATCTTCGACGTTTCCTATCACAAGAGGCAATACCTTTATACCAGCATCTGTACCATTTTTGTCATACTGATGAAAATCTGGCCATTCCAAGACGTTGTTCGGTCCATAGGGCTCCAATCGTTCGATCACCAAAGAATTTGAGGGCGACCAAAAGAATGCTTTCACGTAGTAGTAAATTACCGCCCAAGTGAGTCCCAAATCCATCGACAACCACAACTGAATGAAGACACGATTACGTTTGTATTGTAGAACGATAACATGCGCGTTTACGCTCGTAGAGAAGACGTATAATTAGAGATCGAAGACATTACTTTGTGTTGGGAATCAGTTTTGTCCAGAGCAACTAAGAAGCTGGGATTTACTTCGTAAAAGGACATTTCACTCGGATGAAACGGTAGATCAATCCTCCGAATGTATTCTCCATTGTTGGGTGTAAGGAAAAGTAAGTTGTTTGTACTGTCCACAAAAACACACTGAAAGAGACAGTATATTTATATAATTAATGCTTTGATTATATATACGATAGTAATGTCAAAATACTCGTTATACAGAAACTTACGTATGAGTAAAATTTTGGATGATTCATGAATTTGTCCAAAGTTGCATAAGGTGCGTTCTCTTCGTCAGATATTCTAAACAATTCAGTTTTGTTCACAAAATTATCTCCATAATCGTAACTTATATAGACAGCACTGGGATTGCTGGACACGTAGAGCTTGTTCAACTGAAGTCTCATCATAGGTGTACTATCCCTTGCTAGGCATATTATTACATTAGATCCCTCCCCAACCCAGTGCACCATCAATTGTTGATGCGAATCGTTTAAAGCATTTATCTGTAAAGAAAAACGTTTCACCATGACCAAAACTAGCTATACTTGTTGTTTATCGAAAGTTATCAATCATAATACAGATAAGAACATATCGACAATAATCATTTTATCAGAACAAAGTAGAAAATATACGTCTTGCCACTCCTTTGTGAATCTGCAGTTGTATGTGGACAAAAATAAACCGCAAGTAATTTGCAAGGAAAAAAAAAGAGTTGTTATATCAAGAATAAACACACAGATGTAACAGATGATTCATACTGGTTTACATTTCTTGGAAAAATTATGACTTCACGTTCAATGGCATTATCGATGAATATGCATGTAGCACGACTGACTGATCTATAAATTATTTGCAGAGCACTTCATGTAAGATATTGTTCTTTTCTGGTAATGTCATAATTATTCATAATTCGTTACAATTTATTAAAACTACTTATATTAGAGAAACCCATCTATTGCATCTACTTTTGCAACAAGTATCGGCATTACAACAAAACATACATAAAAACATATATACATATCATTTATTTCATTGGTATGTATAGACTACCGGTCGCACGCTTCTTTGTTATCACTCTGTAAGAGAGTGGCTATCTATATGTAACTTGGCATTTTGTTGTGTGCTCAGGGGCATCTATGACTAATTGTCATGTATCGCCATGTTGTCAGGATATTATTTCGGAAATATTACACGCCTACGCAAGAGGAATACAAAAAAAAACAAGATAAAAATAATGTCGCCTACTGGTTACAACACGGATTCAAAATTGAAATCGCAATTTCGCGATTGAATTTAACGGGAATCGAGGAGAACTTTTGCGAAAACCATCTTCATCTCTCGCGGATGTTTTCATCAAAATCTGTTTTTATCGAAAACGGAAATATATTCGAAATTTGTACCAGGACGATAATGCGCGTAGCGATGAAAACATTGCCGATATCGCCAACTGTTACCGTAGCCGCTACATCGCAAAATAAATTGAGCTGTCGCGCATCGTCGATAAGAATCAACGTAGATATCGTTTGACCATCCAATCACGTTCGCGTTTGAGACCGCGAAAGAAAACGGGATAAAAGTAATATAAAACGAATCGAATAGACAGACAGATAGATAGATGGAAAAATAGAAAAAAGCATGCTGATCGGAAAATAAAGGACCATTCAAAGCGGTTACTGACCTCTGCGTGTCAATAACAGAACCGAGTATGACGCTACGGTGCGTTTCGTCAAGATTGATTAAATTTAGTCCGGAAGGGACATAATATGGCAATTACAGGCTCCTATGGTCGACGCACAAAGACCCGTGTTTGCGAGCCGGCCCTGTTGGCTGGCATATGAAATTCTGAAAATTCCGATATCTCGCGCGAACACAAGTCCACGAGCAAAGATAACGCGACAAAAACAAAATGCAAATTATGCGGGAAACTGGTTAATGGCATTTCCGCTCGCAGAGGTTGTTCGGTCCGGTTAGCCTGTACGCGATACCGACCAGCATGACTGCGTACCTTCGTTACAATGTTCGGGTTATTAGTCGATTGTGCTGGAGGGACTTCCCTGCGGCTCCGACTCGATGACGTTTCGCTGGCATCGTCGTGGAAATCCTCGCCCCGGTTAATCACAAATGGCTGTCTGCCCCCGGAGAAACGGTCATCCTCCGTGATGTGGAGCGTGGTCGCTTTGTCACCGAATCTCAGTCCATCATTCGAACTTGTTAGTAGTATCAAATGCAAAATAACCGCGGAATAACGAAAGGCCGAACTCGTCCGACCGGCCATCTTGCTCAGACTGACTTTCTTTAATCACCATTTACGCATATATACGCGCACATACATATACAAGCTCTTCTAAGAGGTCCCATTGGCTCTCGCGGGGGCGCCATTTCAACTATGGTCGGACAAGTTGTATTATTAGTCTACGATTGATTGTATAAAAAAAAAAGAAAATAGAGCACCGATTGATAAATAGCGATCGATTCAATCTGAACCGGGAGTTCGTTTTTCTTTAGGGCGTTTCAGCGCACAATCGAAATTCTTGTAGACTGCCCGCAGGTAGTGATGTTCAATGGTAAAGAATTATACGTGTATCTACTATTTGCATATTCTGGTCGATCTGGCTTTTCTATCTACTTTGTGTAAGAAGTATACACGATGCGAGGATAAAACGATATGAATTCGTTGAAATTTTATCAAAGTATTTATAAGGACTTTTCGATCACCATATGCAGAGAGCGCGTTTCCATGGAACGTTCCACGAATTGAACTGCATCCTCCAACAATATGGACACTTATACCAGCTGAATAAGACGGTAGACTATTCCGAATGAAATCGATTCTTCGATTTGATAACGTAACCGCGGTTTTCTAAAAGACTCGATCACTGATTAAGCTTCTCGACGAGCCTGTACATTCGAAGGCAACGTTACACGACGATTTCTGTCCTCTTCACGCCATCACTGGACCAACGCGCGTATTATACTTTGCATATTCTTGTATGCGTGTGCACTGTCACTGGAACAGTGTACGATTGTTAATATTGCAATAATTGTCAACGTATAGAAAACTCGCAGCTACTAACGAGAGCCGACATGCATAAAATAAATATTTGACCACTCGTTTCCTTCTGTATAACAACCTATGTATCATGTATCTCGAGTGTGTTGCGCCATCTGCGGCAAAATTGTGTAAACAAGACTTATTACGAAATATTAATTGGTGACCAGTTTATCAGCTTTTTTGTAGATGGCGCCACAGCACATAATAACCTACTTTATCTTGATCTTTAGTGCAATTTAATTAAAAACATCACGATCAATCATGTCTTTCCAAATATTTAACGCATACTTTGCTTGTAAGGTATGTACCGATCGTTGTCATTGAATGTCCCATTATAATACTGTGCGTCATGCATGGTAAACAATATTCTTCGGAGCCTAAGTTTTTACGCTCAGTTTAGATTATTTTAAAGGTAATTTTCTGGCAGTTCGTAAAATTTATAATGTTAAGGATCAACATTAAAGTTTTCTATTGACTCTTGCTATGAGACACATTAGACTCGCAAACACAGTATTTACATTCAAATTGTGAAATTTGGAAACCTTTTTTGGTAGAAATGATGCGCACTGTACGGTCTCAAAATGAATTTAAAAGCAGCTTGTACAGCCTTTTATGCAAACAACTTTGAAACAATATTGAGACTTGTCGTAATAGTTTCAAAAAACATTCGCTACAAAGTATAACTCTGAAATGGCATGACTCACAAAGGCCTTGTATGTATAATTATCGACGTAGTAGCCAATAGAAAAGAATCTTCGTGATAAAATTGAAAATCGTCGTTGGGGGAGTAAGTACTTTAATGGCGGCTCTTGAATGCAATAATAAAACTACATTAGATAATGGGTTTCATTTCCTGGCGACACGAGTAGGTTTCACTCGTATTGCGTCACGTATAAAACAGTATACGATGAAAATATATTTAAAAGAAAGAACACGAACACGCTGTTTTGAAAAAAGTCTATTATTATCGAAAATGCTTTAACGTCGAATATTTTTTTAGGACTTGCGGAAGGGATTATTCCGTACATGAAGTACCATCGGCTGGTTTCACAATCATCATATATTATCTATTATAATAATTTTTATTCCTTATAATTTACTGATCTTCATTTATATTTATATATATTTATATATAAAACACATAGCTATGAAATATCAAGTTGTGTAGTGTAGCAATGCGACTCCGAAATATTAAAAAAAAATATTCACTAAATGCACATGCATTAAATTAAGAAATAAAGCGAACGTGTTAAGACAATTTTTGATTAGAGATTGTTGTTGCCATCTTTCCTTATTGTTTCTTCGTCCTTCATCTCTAGGCATACTGTTTTAACTCGTGGTTATATATATATAAGTATGTAAAAATCAGTGAAGCACGCACGATCAATGATTAAAAAACATGACGTATTCTATTATAAAATCGTATTCTCGAAATTCGTTCATTGAAAAGACCCATTATCAATTGCGAATTTTTATGCAAATATAGACCCCACACTCTGTAGAAATTCGAAACGAACAGATGTTGCTTTACTCTCCTAACTGTTCCGTGCAACTCTCAAATAAAACAAACAGCCGATGTAAATTTATCAAAAATCTACCGTACAGTCCCCTAATAATTTCCCCCGTAAATATGCATAAAGATCCGCTGTTTAATCATTATCGATTAAAAAAGTGAAATAAAGATGCATTCCAAGGCATGGAACAAGTCGACAACAAGTTGCTCGAGTCGCATTGAGATGGAGCGATAGAACGGGAACGAGCTTTCATCGAGAGTTAATCGTTAAAAAGTCTTTGCTGAGGAAATGCAATTCTTTCTCAAAACCTCGCGCAGTAGATCCAGCTCTTACATGCTACGTAAAACAAAAAGGAAAAAAAAACGAGTTCGATAAATATTTAATAGAGACAAAAAAGAAGGAGAAGTTAACAATCGCGCGAGTCTTAAACGCGAACGGTTCAGTTAGTATCAAGCGGGACGCATCAAGTGGAATCAATTACAGTCTACTACTTGTTGAGAGCACAGAAAAACAAGCGCGCGCGAGCGCATGCTCGCACTTGATAATAACTGCACCGCACACAGAGAAATCTAAAGAACAATTAAAACGTCACACTCTCTCTTTCTCTCTTTTTCTCTTTCTCTCTTTTCTCTCTCTCTCTCTCTCTCTCTCTCTCTCTCTCTCTTTCTCTGTTTTATTAATTCCATAGAATGTCCTGCAATTTTTTTTCGGGATCGTGTAAGAGGTTGTTCTTTTAATTATTACACAGTGTGTTCCATTCTTTATAATTCTCCAATGCGTTTCTCCCTTAGGGCGCAGCATATATTTAACAATTTGTTAAAAGCTAATTCATATTTATATATATATAATATTTATATATTTATTTATATATTTATATATCATGTCCCAAGTTAGTGTGCTTCTTATAAACATATATGGCAGTCATCGAAACGCAAACGCAAATCGTTTGCAGGAACACGCGAAATCAGAGTACAATAGGGTCATGCAGAACGTATCGCTTGGAAAACGAAAAGAACACGGGTTCAACTTGTTTTTCGCTGATGCGAGATGAAACGAGTAAACAATTGTAAACTAGAAGATTGTATTCTCGTGGTAAATGTTCATCCATCAGGTTGCCGTGTAAATAAAAATATTTCTGTGTCTGCGTAAAAGAAACGAAAACATCGAATACACAAACTTGGCCTGTCAAAAGTATAACAATTAAGTATGTGCGCAAATACGATCATAACCGGCACCGTGTTCAATCAACGAGTTACATTTCTGTAGTAAATAAACTTTAACAGTTGTAATAAGGTTCTGAAAGCAAGCTACCTTCGAAGCAACATTTAACATCTTCCCTTTGGTAATATCAGCCGATACACTGTTCAAAATGGAGGACCACTGGCATATTTTAATGGCTTAATAGGAGTATTTCTTAGACTTTGTTCCCCATTTTGAGCAAAGTTCTCGCAATCGGAGAAGCATTGCACACATCTGCACATCGCGCTTTTGCTTGCAATTGTTAAGAATATTTCCAACATCGGTAAGATAAAAATTATTTGTATAAGCCTGTGCCGCCAAGCGTTTACCTTCTTGGCCGGACACAGACCGTCAGAAATAACTTGTATCTTTATTGTTCCACTAAAAATATTAGCGTCGTCAGTTGAAAGCAAAAGATTAGAAGCGTACAAATAGTTTTTCCTGTTGCCGCTGAATTTCCAATAGGAAGAGCCATGGGAAGACTAACTTTCAGTTCAGCTTGCAGAATACGTCTTCACGGCAACCTGTATGTAGCATCGATACTCGTTTTCGTTTTTCGATTGAAAAAAAAATTACCACCGATGATATTCTACCATAGTGTCGTGTCAAACATTAGAACAATTATTAAGTTCATTCCAAACAAGTCACGCATGTACAACGATAAGGCTCAACAAAAAAAAAAAAAAACGAACCGAAACTCCTAACGTGTGGAATAAACATTTTGTCGATCGATTCGAGTGAATGTGTAGACGCTCGATCACTCTAACATGGGACATACCGAGTGTGTCACTTTCCTCAACTAGCGATATATTGCAAGGTGTCCAAAAATTCCTTGAAGAACTAAAAATGCGAATTAGACTTCGAGAATGGCCTACACGCGTGTGAAGTGTGTGTTTTAACACATACAGACAGCTGATTCTTTAAATATATTTCTCTATATTTTCCTTTCTTTCTTTCTTTCTATTATCCCGTGGCTGACAGTAGTCGAGATGTAGGCGTTTCGTGAAACGACTTGGTTTTAGCAATGGTCGTCCTTCGATTTTTTTTTGCTTTTTTTTTTATTTTTTTAATTCAGCGAAACACCATCGTTGGCCGTGTATCGTGTGTTTCCTAAACTGTTATGTTAACGTTGCTTTAACCACGCAGAGCGACGAAACATTTCTTTGTTTAAACGTGTGTTGTGCTGAGCGGCTTATACCGAACTTCACTGCTCCAGTTTAGCTGAAAAATTGGCAAACAAAACGAACGTTAAATCAAAAACTGTAATGCACTCTGGTATACTGGGATTGTTGGAAATACATGTATCGGTATATTCGTGTCTAATCCAAGAGTTGAAACGATTTTGAAAGTAATCGGAAAATTGAAGCTGCCATGAGTAAACGTGTACAGGAATAAATATATTTTTATAGATTAATTTGAGAAGTTTCTAGTCAAATGGAAATGAGGACAAACAATGGACCATGGTAACATAAACGATTTCCAACTCGTGGTTTAAACGCTATACACGTATAATGGTAGTGTAAATTTTCGTTACTCTTTGATGAGGCATAGAGCAGTACAATTGTAAAGCCATGTATCTACCAAGGGAACAAAAAGCAACTCGCTGGTTACTGTTGCTCGTTTTCCTACATGTTCCTGAATGTTCGTTTGGTGGATGCATAACTTAATACGCTATACTACTGCTTACTGTCTAATCAGAACAAAGTCAATGGTTTTCTATAATACTTTCGTGTCTGTTTCCAGCTGATGGAAGCACACGTTGGTCTGTGCACTTCGATCCCTCCAGCTGGCCGTTCAACTATTTTTCATTACTCAAACAAGGATAACGATGCTCTAGCCTCTTTAGAAATTTTGGCTAATGTATTCAGCGAAAGTTGTGTAAGATTTCCACTAGGGAAAACAGTATGGCCCATTCGAGTCCTTGCTCTCTTCATCGTGAGAACTTTCAACAAAGTTTCTCATTACTTCGTCGTCGTGAGGTGTATTCTTTTCAAATTGGATTGAGAATCGTTGAAAAAATTTGACATTCTGCGACGGATATTTATATTTTCACTGATTTAATAATTAGATTGGAGTGGCTCGAGTGGACCATTCTGATCGCGAGGAAAACATTTCTACGTCTGAAAATATATATCTTTCAATGCTTTTCTAAACCAATGCTATAATACTATTCGGCTCATAGTCCGATAAGGGCGTACGGATGCTACACACAAATCTGGACAATTAAAATATAATAATATATGCATAAGTCACAGCTCCGTCTTTAAGAGCTGCATTGGCTGCTGGGTGTACGCGTAGATAAAGTTCTGTACCTTTGCTAGAAAAGAGGCAACAAAGTCTTACGGTCTTACAAAACCCAGGAGAGATTTCTTTAACAGCAAAGAAGCGTGAACAAATGAACTGGTAAATGGTAATGAATAAGCATTGATAAAAGGATGGCCGCAATAATGATAATCCAACAATAATATACACAATCATGTTTGCAAATATAGTCTACGCATATAGTAATCATATACATGGCATTACCCCTGGCAATAAGTATTGTTCCGATTAGAAAATCTACTCGTCTACTAAACATTTCGAAAAATTTCTGTCCAATCTTTGCATACAGATCGGATAGAAATATTTAAATAAAAACACAATCGAATGATATTACGGTACATCGTTGATTCCGATTGAACACTTTTTGCCAGAGCTAGTACTAGGCGAACGAAAGAAACGTTTCACGAAAGCAATGAAAAATGCGAATAAAAAGCGCCTGGTGAACTGAGATGTTGGATAACATGTGACACGTTGAAATGATTATGTTTCATATATATGTATATATGCAAGGTGAATCACTCCAGCTCATCATCTCGAATAGATCATTCTCGCTTCGGCGGAAATCATTTAAAAATGAATTTTGCGGTAAATCTTACGAAACGTTAGGACCATTTTGCAATTTAACCTTTCACTCGTTTCAGTGACTTTTTCTGTACAAAAGTAAGAATATCAGTTCGACAGAAACAACGCTGCAGAACATATATTTTTAAAGCTGGAGCAGAATCGACCCATATGTTTTATGCTCGAAGATGATAAAGTTGTAGAAACGTTTGGAAATGTTTTGTCGCTGAAGCACAAGTAGTATATTAGGCAATACAGTCACCCATCTCGCTATTCGTTGTTCTCCTGTCACGGAATCTAACGAAACTGTAACTATTTTTCAACGATCGGTGATTCCGACTTGGGAGTTTGCCCCTGATGCATCGAGTTTCACAGCGACCGACACAAGTTTCATTAAGTGACATCAAGAAGATTTATACTCCATATGGAAATGCGTATCCACTAAGTTCTAGAACTTTCAAACGTGTAATATTAGAATCTCAGAACATTGGAACACGTAGCTCTCATGATAATAAATTTAACATTCAATTCATTACGCCCCTCACCATCTTTTGCTCATTAATTCCTACTTGCTTCCTTATTTCCATGGAACGAACACATCCACGACAAGCAAAGTAAAAATTTACTTTGTTTAGCTCGGAAGCTTAGAGTCTTTAGAATACTTTCGTTAAGCGTAATTCTTAATTCCACTACGGTTTACGATGACTTAGTCATTGCAAAATCTAAAGGCTAAAGATATATGTGTGTACAGAGCATTCCAGAATTTTGTTTACCAAATTATGATCGGTATCTCGTGCAAACAGTAATAAGAAACGATTTGTTGCACGACTAACTTCAATTGCTAAGAGATCATAGTTAGCGAAATATCATTTTGGGATTTTAAATAACACTTAGGCTTAGGCTCTCTTAGGCTTGACGATTGTACGCTCACAATTTGACCAACTAAATTCCAAGACACCCTCCGCACGCATATAAACTCAAGTATAGGAATCGTAGGGTAGTTCTATGCGAGCTACACGTAACGGATAACGAAATATGACTGTAACCAGCGACTCCAAATGTTTTACAGAGATCAAAGGAGTTTTTGACGCGCATATGAAACACATTAAGCACATCCAATGTTCTCCTGTTCAGAAGAACCTTGATAATCATTCCGCATTCACAATTGGAAGAACATTCCTCTTGGTACTTATCGTGATATGCTAATCATAATGAATAAACAGAAGAAAAAAAAATATATATATATGTGTAAAGAAAAATGAAAAAAAAAAACAATCGGAAGTACGATGATTAATCAATGAATCGTGCAATGGTAAGACGGTGAATGATCTAGGATTTGTTGTGCGACTCACCGCAATCACTAAATGTTGTTCCAATTGTGTGTACTGTTTTCGTTACGTTCATTGGTTTCACTTTCTACTTTTTGGCTTTTCTAAAATATGATAAATGCAACATGATCGAATGAAAATGGACGTCTGTCAGGCGCTGGCCGCGTGATGACAATGACTGGCAAGGCACCTCGAGTCTCTCGATCCGAAATTTCTCATTTCGTTTTTCTCAATGCTCCGAGGTGATCACCTGCCACTCCTTTTGAAGATGATTCAATCATATTCAAAAGAAAGAAGCTATATAACTTCATGGAGTATGTATACACCTACACCATCGAACGTACATCGTTACGCGCAAGGGAAAGTCTACAATAACGAGATCACCGGTTTGAATCCAACTTCTTCTGGCGAATACGCGTAGAGCAGAAATAAATGGACACGCATCGTACCGTCTATACTCTACAGGGTGTCCCCAAAATGTTGTGTCTCCTCGAAAGAGGTAATTCCTGAGGTCATTTGACGAAACTTTTTCCTTTGAGAAAATGTTCTTGTAGCCACGGCCTGATTGATCCATGTTTTTCGTTAATAACTCTTTAACGAAGCAACGGAGAATATTTTTGCAAAGGAAAAAATTACTTCAAATGACACCAAGAATCTACCTTTTCAAGGAAATGCAACATTTTTGGGACATCCTGTATACGAATACGTATTGGATTTTACTTTTACTCTAGATTCACAGCGAAACATTCGATCGAACTAGGTGACGTCATCATTGCGATTTCTCCCTGTTGGCCTTCAAATATATATATATACGTATATATACACAATCAGATAGGTAAACCAATTAGATCACTGGGCAATCGATACAAATAGGACACAGTTTAATCCAAGTCAACATACAGCGTTACCCTGTAAATGTACCTTTACACGGCGTCCCAAAACGAGCAATTAACAATAATCACGTTAACAATTTGTCAGTGACAGTGCTCTTGCGAAAGAAATGGCTAATGACAGACGATGATGTTAACATAAGATACAGCATGTACAAGCCACTTGGATGATTCTTGCCATCCGAACCTGGATGATGAGAGTACGGACAGGATTAGCAAGAATCATCGGAGCACTGTGTACAGTGAGCGGATCCTTGTTGTGTCAGCAACTTTAGTTTTCATGAATCGAAACGTGACTGCGAGCAATTTTTATGAAAAGGTGATCTATTTTAAAGATCAAGTAGACTGCATACAGGATATACAGGTCTGTACCACGTTCTAGCTTGTCAAAAAGGTATCGGATTCGTAATCAGAGAAACAGAAATTTGATTCACCTTCGGTGTGTCACCGAGCTGGAGTAAATATACAGGGTGCGGCGCTAATTAGTCCCCACGATTTTTCAGCCCCTTCGGGTGGTCGGACAGAAAAGTGTTTCGTAACAAAGTTAATCAGTATTTATCCGACAAGAAATTGCAATTTTTTAATTAAAAAAAGTCGATTTTCAACAAAAAGTCAAGGTTTGCTGTCATATCTTTTAATGGAACTGAATATTCGAAATATTTCGACGGTACGTAATAGCAACGCCTCGCATTTAGTGGTAAACAAATGAACGTAAACATTGCTTCGGAACTTAACTCACAGAAAACCAAATTTACTATTAGCGTACCGGTTTATTGCTATAGCACAATTTCATGTAATGAACTAACAGATCTTGCGACACAAACGTTGAGGAAATGAGCATTCACAATGTTTACGTTCATTTGTTTACCTCTAAATGCGAGGCGTTGCTATTACGGACCGTCGAAATATTTCAAATATTCTGGCAACTGATTCATGGCGATATTTTCTTTCAAGGACATCTGAAAGTCTGTATAGGAGTTGCCTACAATATTATGAAGTTAAAAATACCAAGTTCCATTAAAAGATATGACGACAACCTCGATTTCTTGTTGAAAATCGATTTTTTTTTTATTTAAAAAATTGCAATTTCTTGTCGGTTAAATACTGATTAACTTTGGTACGAAACACTTTTCTGTCCGACCACCCGAAGGGGCTGAAAAATCGTGGGGACTAATTAGCGCCGCACCCTGTATGTTCTTACATTTCAATTTTAGAAATCTCTAATCACTTGCTCTGTCAAGGATCACTCTTGGATGCTGCACAAGGAGAATGAGTGAACTCATGAGTATTATATATGAGAGTGCTCGGGCCGCAAGATGAACAATGAGAAACAATAATATATGTCAGGGCAAAGCATGTGGACAAAAGATGCTCCGTTTCCGTCTCGCGTTTCCCAAGTCTCGTTACTTTGCATGATATGTTGCCGTTATCGTCAGATATACCATAGAAGAACACGCGGGGGAGGGGGGGATACACCTCGACACACCCTTCCGGATACTTCTATCTCTGAACTCACTTTTTCTTGAGAGTGAAGAAACTACGTCGCTTGGTCTCGGCTTGCGTTGGCGCGGGCAAGGTGTGCGCCCTGGATGTGCTTGCGCCCGATGCACCCTGCGCCGATTGGTTCAGTGCTGTCACCCATTCGTTCATCTCGGCGTCGTCTTTGGCCTGGAACAGGAAGTCCGATCCGCTTTGCGACCTGCAAACCGTCCATTTAACCATCAGTAAAATCTTTTATCCGTTCCATCTTTCTCCAACGCTAGAACAGTGACTCACGAAAGTATTTCAACACTTACCATGAAATACTTTATTTACTATAATAAGTATATTATACAATACTTACACAATTATTATTAACATTGTAAATTGATATGACTCTCTAGATTATACAGGTCAAGTTTCATGTGAATCGAAAGATGTATGCAATAGTTATGAATTATTTCTTACAAACATAAACTTTGCTGATGCCACAAAAGTATTTGAACAGGTAACTTTTAAAGCTTTAATATTCAGTAGGTCCACCTTTGGCACGAATAACATGTTGTAAGCGAGTATGCATACTGTTTGCTAACTTTTCTGTAACACTCGGAGATATAGAGTTCCACACTTCGAGTATTTTTGCTTTTAAACTTGCCTTGGATGATATATTAAATTTTTTTAGTCTTTTTCCTATTATTGCCCATAGATGTTCAATCAGGTTAATATCGGGGCTTTGTGGTGGTATGACCAACATGTGGGGGGTATTATATATGACCCATTCCTTAACGATTCCTGTGGTGTGTTTAGGATCATTATCCTGCTGAAAGTAAAAGTGTTTGTAGATACCCAATTTTCTTGCACTTTCTTTTAAATTTTCTTGTAAAATGTTCAGATATTTGTATTTATCCATTATTCCTTCTATGAAGACCAAATTCCCGGTACCGCCTGCTAACATGCACCCCCAGATCATAATTGAACCACCCCCGTGTTTTACAGTAGCACGCAAGTTTTTCCCTTCCATTTCAATACTTGCTTGTCTCCAAACAAAACTGCGTTCGTCCGATCCAAAAACTTATATTCAGAATGCATTATTTTCACTAATAAATTCCTTGGCGAATTTTAATCTCGTCTTCTTATTAACATCACTAATGTACGACTTCTTTTTAGGAACCCTGGCATCATAATCATTTTCACGTAGCACTCTTCTACATAATTCTGGATTCACATCTTTCTTCAAGTAATCTCTAACTATCGTTGCAAGTTGTGTAGCAGAAATCTTTGGATTTTTTTTTTATTTTACTGATCAAAGCTCTTTCTTGTTTCTTCGTTATTTTTTTTTTGGATGGTCTGAACGGTACTTACTTTTTATAGTTCCTTCATATTTCGATCGTTTAAGTATATAATGTATTGTAGATCTGTTTATATTTAATAATTTACTTATTTCACCATACATCTTTCCTTCATTGCGCCACTTCACAATTCATTTTCTCTCATTTTCAGGAATTTCAGATGTTTTGGGATACATGTTCAATAGAATATTTCACCACGAATGCTAGACTATGACTGACACACGTAGAACAACTAACAACCGTGAATGTTTACATTCAGTGCCTGAAAAACTTTGTTTTCATTCATTCTTAGAGCTCATTTCTGTGTGTTCAAATACTTTTGTGGCATCAGCAAAGTTTATGTGTGTGAGAAATAATTCATAAGTATTTTATACATCTTTCGATTCACTTGAAACTGGACCTGTATAATCTCGAGAGTCATACCTATTTATAATGTTAATATTTCTGTAAATATTGTGAAATATACTTATTATAATAAATAAAGCATTTCATGGTAAGTGTTCAAATACTTTCGTGAGTCACTGTACATCGAGAACCGTACTATAGGAGAACGTTTTTCTTGTTTTTTACTTCTCTCAGATAGAAACTACAGAAGTTAGAATTGTCTAGTCCTTTTCACTGAACAGCCTTCGCAAGACCACATCTACTCTTGATATCTTTCTTTGAACATTGCAGCGGAAATTCTTTTGATTCACCGTATTTTTCACGATTCGAGTAAAAATATTACCCAATCCCTGTTTGGTCCAGTGACTACATTGAAAATCAGCTTCTCGATCCAACGCTATTGTCAACCCAAAGGAGCTAAGCCTAGACCAGAGCTTTTCCGAACTATCCGGAGGACTTACTTTACTCGGAAGACATGTTTCCTCTTAGTATAATCGTTCGCCACAGTTATGGTAGCGCCCCTGAGATCAAGAGGAGCTTCTCCTTTATGCGACTGGTCAGGCGCAGCCTTGTACGACTTCTGGTCCGTGTACGCGAACAGACTCTGCCCGCGGACGACCATGTACACCTTGTGCCAGGACCGGTTCGACGCTTTCTTCGTTGTGCTCTCCCACTCGTGCTTTCGTTGCAATACGCCTTCGAATTCGTCGTCGGTGGGACTTCGTTGTTCTGAAAAAATCAAGTACACCTTGAAACGACTATGCGCCATTGTAGTTCGTGTCGTAGCGATACAGACAGCAGCACGGTCGAACGTGTGCGATCGACAAGAAACTTTGAACAGGAAGAGAGAATATCATAGTTACCGGACACGTTAGAAGAATGCCGAATGCAGTTCAAATACCAAACAAACATACAGTTCGGATTAGTAGGATGCAACTAGACTTATCGTTAATATTAGTATGTACCCTAAGTATTTTGTTAGTCTTGTATATAGGTTCCTTTTGGTACAGTAACAAAAAGGAAAAGAAGAACGAAACAAAAGAAGAAGAAAAAGAGAATATCGCAGAGATGCTGAAAATAAAAGGATTAGTTGATCGGTTGTTTGGCGCCGTTCTAAGGCGAGGTTCCTTCGAGACACCCTACACCTGTGTGACACAAAGAACTTGGTCGATGATAAATATATATGTGTATCCTACAGACGTGTTAATCTCCGTTACTCGCGCGACTATTGTCGGCGTTGTTTTTTTTTTTTCTGTGGACAGACGAAGCGGTGGGTGTTACGATTGAGAGGCCAGGCGCAGAAAGTAGGAACTGTCCAGTAATCGGTGGGTTGATTGCTTACCGGATATGCTGTGTTCATCGTCACTCACACCACTGCGATCTAAACTCGGTGATTTGGCCGATTTTCTCCAACGGAAGCTCCTGAACGGCGATTTGCTGCGACTACGTTCCTTACGTCTTAACGTACCAGACTCGGAACCGCTTCCACCTTTCGGAGCTTTCAAACGATACACGCAACACACACGTCATTATTAGCTACTTACTCTCGCATCTCGTCATCTTTCGACTTAATTTTTGGGGGACAGTGTGTTTGTTTGTTTGTTTGTTTACTTGTTTGTCTGTCTGTTTATTTACTCATTGGTTTTCCAACCGCTACCGTGGCACTCTACCGGGACTCTCGAAGTTCTTACGCAGGACCACAACGCCTAATTACTATTTACATACACAGCATGCTCATGCGGGACTACAAGACCTCTGCGACCATTCTCAGGGCAGGGAACTAGGGTGCCGGTTCGAAAACATTCGAAACTTTCTTAGGCTTGCTACTTGACCGAGGTTTAATCTTATCGGGGCTAACACTTTGACTGCCAAACTAGAAACCTCAAAAATTCCATACAATCAAAGCAAGTTATTTAATGAAATAAAAATTGAAAAAAATTAGATGTATGATATTGAGTAGTCCTCCAGATTTGTTGCATTTTACAGATCCTAATTGAATTTGGTACAATGAATATATCAACGTGAAAATTCGTTTTAAAACCAGGACAAATAATTCCGTCACCCACGTATGGGTGACATGGCAGTCATCATGTTAAACAACTCCGGAAATAACTGTATCGCCGAGCTGGTGGTACAAGTCCCTATACCGTGAATTCCCGATATAAGTCACTGCAAGCCTCACGTTTAAAGGTCACTGGAACTACCCACATCACTGCGGGGTATACTCCGTGAGGGGCCAAAGTTCAAAAGTCGTCGCCGCCAAGGAGTGTAACATCACACGGTCGGGTATATCGGTGTGAAGACCACTACTAATCCAATAACAAATTTTATTTATTTTTCATTATTCTTTTCTGAGACTTTTACCGACATTTTCGAGACATTTTTCTGATTAAAATGAAACCAAATATAATATAATCCCGATGATATTAACTTGTGTAACGAACGATGAAAGTTACTTCCCATTACAATTTTACACGGTGTCCCCAAAAAATGTATACACTGTTTAACGGGTTATAATTTTCTAATTTTTCTTTTCAGGGTGTAATTAATTGGAAGTAATGAGTGGACCAAGAGTCAAACTGTGTATACATTTCTTTGGAACACCCTGTATTAACGGGAAATTAGTGTGAATATTTTTAAAATAATTTTAAAACAAAAATTAGTGCGGATACAGTATTTGATATCACTTTAATCAGGATTGTCCCACGAATATATTGGTGGAAGTCTCCAAAAAGAAAATAAGGAAAAATAAAGTTTTGCTAATGCATTAGTATTATGTTTACAATTCTCGGCGACCAAGGCCACCCGAGCTTTGGGGCTTTTCACGGGGTATAGCCCACGGCAGTGGGGATGGTTCTAGGACTTTTATCGGCTAGATATTTGGGACATATATCGAGAAAAGAGTGTATTTCTTTTCAACGATAACAGGATAGCATAGGATTTATATTCAGATTTCCTACGGCTTCTAGGAACATACACTTTAACAAAGAAGAACGATAAACAATTTTTCAAAAGGACATTTTTATAGTTTCAATAATTGCAAAAAAAAAAAACAAATTCAAAACCCGTCATTTTGACGAGCTCAGTAGTACTAGTGTTAAAACCGTTCTGCGTATAAAGATCCCGATTAAACCAGCTACCGATCGCTGATCAATGATCGGTGTACGAATATTTTCAACATCCACTGTATACATTTTCGCGGAGTTTCAATTTTGTTTCAAAAGACATATGCTTGGCAACGTTCGCGTTCCTCGATGGACGTAGATTTCGAATAACTTAGACGAATTATGACTGCCCCGGGCGTGAACGGAAGCGAGAATGGTTTCGCTGGAACTTGTTGCGACGAAAAGCCGTCGTCGAAATTGAAGGAACCCGAGTTTCATGTGGTACCTGCGATGCTAAGTCCTGCTCCGTTCTGGATAGCTACCGCGGTGGTCGATATGAAATTGACAGATTTGTCGCTGCACGATTACAAGGGGAGATACTTGATCATGCTTTTCTACCAGTACGACTTCACGTTCTCTTGCCCAACGGAAATAATACAGTTCAACGATCGTGTCGGGGAGTTTCAGAAATCAGGTACACGCCGATCGATATCCCGTGTCCTTAAAACAGTCTGCGGGTTTCATGCGACAGAAACTAGTACAGTGAATTCTCGGTACATGTCAGCGACACGGGTCTTAATGTCGTTTATCGTCCAGAGATTCTTTGATCCGCGTCGAATGTAAACAAGAATCATTGTAAACATATTCGTGTTGTACTCTCAAAGTCTCAAAGTTGACTGTCAAAGTCACATCCACAAATACCATCTAGGAGATTCTAGTATACAGCGAAGCTCGAGTGACCTTGGTCGCCAGGGAGTGTAAACATAACACGGGTTGAATATATCAGTGTCAACCACTACTAATCCAATAACGGAACTTCTTTATTTTTCATTATTTTTGGGGGGAACTATCATCAACATACTCGTGCCATTTTTCCAATGAAAATGACACCAAATATGATATCATTCCGAAGACATTCTAATCATATTTACACTAATTTTCCGTTAGTATAATTGTAATGGGAAGTAACTTTCATCGTTCATTATACACGTAAATATAATCGGAATGATATCATATTTGGTATCATTTTCATTAGCAAAATGCCACGAATATGTAGGTGAAAGTCTCATAAAGAAATAATTAAAAATAAATAAATTTTGTTACTGGATTAGGCCTCCTGTTCTCACACCGGTATATCCTACCCGTATTATGTTACACTCCTCGGTGACCGATGACATTTTCCGGTCATGCCTCTGCGACATACAGAATGGAAATTATAAAGCGTTACAGACGAATATTTCCAAAAATATTGATCATACGCAAAAATGTTTCACATGAAAGTTGTTCAGTGCCAATGGGGACATCATGTGGTGGGACTTTTATTTTTCCTGGTGGACACTCCAAGGTGAGACGAAGGTCAACTTTCTTTATTTAAATGGAATGATATGTTTTTTTATCCACCATGAAATAGTGCGTCTTAAGATGAGTTCAATGACCTATGACTCAAAGTCATTCAACGTCAAACTTTCAGGGAAATGCAGAAAAGGTGAGATGATCGTTTTATTTAATTGCGTATGTGTTCAAAATGATTATGTACCTCTTACTTTAATGTACTTAACAATTCTTTGTTTACATAATTCTCTAACTTTGCTCAATATTTAAACATTTATATTTGCATATTATCAAGCTTCGCGTATTCTAACTTTCATGTTTTCACGCATCGTAGGCTTAATGGTCATTTCGCAGTTTTTAATGTAACCCCATAGAAAGTAGTCGAGTGGTGTTAAATTCGGCGAACGGGGCGGCCAGGCTACAGGACCTCCTTGACCTATCGATCTTTCTGCAAAGATTTCATTCATTGCTGTTCGAGAGCATAGTGCTTAGTGCGGAGGCGAACAGTCATGTTGCAACCTTTTATTTAACACTAGATTTACGGAACCCGTCGAAATGACAGATTCCGATATTTTTAATATACAAATATTAAGATTGTAAAGATGCATTCATGAGGAATTATTTAACCAATTGATTTCTTTGGATATATATTATTAAAAAGATGACCACAAATTTTGATAGGTACAATCATGTTATTTTTGTAAAGTAATGTAAAATAGTCATTTCTAGTTGTCCGTGAACCTAGTGTTAAAGGTACTTTTTCACATAATTGAGGTAGTGCATCGTGTAAGTAGCTAACATAAACTTGCACAGTTAAATGTCCTTCGAAAAAGTGCGGCCAATGACAAAATTTTCGACAATGTCGCACCAAACTTTAGGGTCCATGGATTTTGAAACGCCGATGTTCTCATCCAATGCGGATTTTGAGTTGCCCAGTAGTGCATGTTATGCCTGTTCACATTGTCAGTATTTGTAAATGTTGCTTCATCGTTTATCATCCAGACCTTGGCGACATATGTAGAGAAATCACTATATTTCAGTAGTATGGTTCAGCGAAAGTTACCTTTACACAAATAGTAATGAAAGTAAACTGTCTATCTTGCAGAAGAGCACAGTAATTAGATAAATACGTTTGTTATCATGTGATTGATAACGACTTTGATATTGTCCTGAGTAATACTGATATCGAACAAGTGTTATTGTTTTGGTGTGAACGTTCGAAAGCGCGAACTGAAGTACAACTAAAACGATCATCGCACCTCTCTTCAATTCCCTGCAAGTTTGACCTTGAATTACCTTGAGTCATAGGCGATTGAAGTCGTCTTAAAACGCACTATTTGATGGTGGATAAAGAAACGTATCATTGCATTTGAATAAAGAAAGTTCACCTTCGTCTCACCTTGGAAACTGAGAAACATAAAAATACCACCAACGTGATGTCCCCCATCGGTACTGAACAATTTTCGTCTGAAACATTTTTGGTATATAAAGAATTCACTGTACGTAATAAGATCAAACAGTGTCTCGCAATCGGAGCAAACAATTTTTATTTTGCATAGGAATCTGCATGTATTCGTTGCTGGACAAATGCATCTAAATTCTACGGTTTTTCTTTTGCAAAAAGGTTGCGAGGTGATAGCAATTTCCACGGACTCCCAGTACTCCCATCTCGCTTGGGTGCTGACACCACGAAAACAGGGTGGTTTGGGTGAAAATAGGATCGCCATGGTTGCCGACAAGAACCACGAGATATCGAAGGCGTACGGTGTTCTCAATGAGAAGGAAGGCATCCCCATGAAGGCTTTGTTCGTGATCGACAAGAACCAATTGATCAGGCACGTCTCGATCAGCGAACCATGCTTGGCGAGGGCCGTCGACGAGGCCCTGAGGATCGTGGAGGGTTGCATTTTCGCGGATCAGTATGGAAACGCTTGTCCGAATGGCCCGAGGGAACGAACAAATACTTTTTCAGAGGGGGACTCTCGTTTGTTTAGTACCACATAATCGCAGACTTTGTTTTTCGTCTACCGAAATCTACTTGGGCTGAAAATTCTACTGATCTTTTGCTAACAGTTTCGCCTGTTGTCATTAAGATTGTATCTACGAGAGAAATTTGTAAATTTTGCGATGCTTTTTTTCTCGGCTCGAAGATGAGTAATAAAGAGAACTGTGATCCATAAAGTGGACTTACTTGTTGGAACCGATTGACCTTGCGGAGGTTTCGTAGGCGAGGGTGTGGCAGGTGGTGATGTTCCTCCTCTCATGGATAGACGTGCGGGTTTCTGAGCATGCACTATACCACACACCAATTTTACACATGCTATATATTTCACGAATTCAATACCGAGGAGAGATAGATAATTCTACTTCGAAATAATCGAGGGCGGAGGGGAGGATGGTTCAAACAAGCTTAAGATTACAGTGAATTCTCGATATATGTCGGCAACACGGGTCTTAAGGGGGCCGGCAGGCATTTGGCCTTGACTGTCACGCTATGTCACGCTGTGCCATTTTACGTCTTAAATAAGTAAGTAATCAATTAAAAATACATACCACCGTGTTTGTACATGTCTGTCCAGAGTCGATACGAACACTAAATCTCACGAAATTAAGAGAATCTCTCTGCGACAGCCATCTTGTGACGTCGTACTTGCTTCAGAAAGCGAGTTTTCTGCCGAATAATACAAATTACTCCGCGATGAGGTAGAAATTCGGAATTTGGGCTCTATACAGACGTAGATTGGACTTTTAGGAAACACAAGTTACCACTTTTAAACTGCTCGTTGCAATATTGAAGCGTCAATTTGTCAAGATTTTGACCCTTGCAAGTTTATATACATATATTGCAGAGAGATTCTCTTAATTTCGAGAGATTTAAGCGTTCCTATCGAAAAAAAGGCTCCGGACAAACGTAGCAAAGACATGTACAAACACGGTGGTATGAATTTTTAATTTATTACTTACTTATTTAACCCATTAACGCCCAAGAATTTTTTTTTAAATTTTAGCAAACGATGGACAAAACATCTAGTTAATCTTGGATGTGATCTTAGATATAACAAATATAATCTTGTTATCCTGTACTCAAGCGAGTACAATGGGCGCTAATGGGTTAAGACGTAAAATGTCTAGAAAAAATAGCACAGCGTAACGTTTTTATTAACTCGCTTTCTTGTCTGTCTGTCTGTTCAGTACAAATTTTGCAAAAGATTTTAAATTGATTTCAAATTAACTTCCCCATGAGCTAGGGACTTGAAACTTTAAACATAGCTCAGAACTGTACGACAACACACAAGACTAAGCAGAAAATAATTATTTGAATAAAAAACATATTTTTAACCCTTTGCACTCAAAGTTATTGTATATATGATATAGAATGATTACATGGAATATTTTCCTTGTATGTATTTATTTGTTCATGTCATGCATACGAGAATGGTGCGATTTACTCGTGCAATACTGAAATGTTTAGTAATTTATTAAATACAAACAATAATGTAAAAAATATTTTGCGTAATGATACAGTAATTTTAGTGGCACCTTATAGTCGCCATTCGAATACTCAGGGTTAATATACCACGTTTTTAAGACGGACTAAAAAGTATAAAATAACTTTTCCTAGCCCCATACAAGTAGTCCTGAAAATTTATGATTGTGAATTTTTAATAGCTACGAAAATACTTGTAATATTTAAAACGAAAAACATACATCAATAGATAATTGATGCATGACTAGTTCACCCAAGTCACTAACAATTTTATTGCACTGCAAATGATATGAATTGTTGTGTGAGTTTTCTCAATGGCTACTCTCTACACTCCTTACTATTATCTTGAGCCCCTCGTTTTTCGTTTTAAATCTTACAGGTATAGTGTTTTCATCCACTGCGGTAGTGAGGATAGTTCCGCGACTTTTATCAGCCAGGTATTTCCGACATATATCGAGAAAACTTTGTATTTTCATAGCTATTAAAAATTCACAATCACAAATTTTCTGGACTATCTGTATGGAGTTAGAAAAAATTATTTTATACTTTTTAGTGCGTCTCAAAAACGTTGTATATTAAACATTTGTTTTTATTCAAATGTTTCATTATTGTCTTATGGAACTTTCACCAACATATTCGTAGCATTTTTCTAATGAAAATTACGCCAAATCTGATATCATTCCGGTGACATTCGAATCATATTTACACTAATTTTTCGTTAATATGATTTTAATAGGAAGTAACTTTCATCGTTCATTACACATGTAAATATCATCGGAACCATGTCATATTTGGTATCATTTTCATTAGAAAAATTCCACGAATATGTCGGCGAAAGTCTCGTAAAAAAATAATGAAAAATAAATAAATTTTAACAATATTTAATAACAATCCTACCCGTGTTGTGTTACACTCCTCGGCGACCGATAACATTTATCGGTCATGCCTCGACGACATATATAGAAATTTCACTGTATTTATATAATGAAGAAAAAAATGAAAAAAAGAAAGAAACTATGCGTATCATACTGACAAGGGATATTGTATCGGGAAACTCGAAATTATTGATAGAGAATGTTTTACGTATTAGAACAGAAAACGAATGCGATAGTTGCACACAGATAAAGAAGATCGATGGCACAGTGAAGCATTAAAAGATGCACAAACAAGCATAATTAGATATTTGCGACACTTATACATCGGTACTCCTGTCGCTTACCTTTAAACTTATTTGATCGCGGAAAATGATCGAGACCGATACATAGTAACGCCTAGCGTTCCTTATTGAACGTATCGGAGGAATCAAGTTCAATTTTCTTTCTCTTCGAATCGAACAGTATCGGTTTTCATAAATAATTGCGTTGCATCGCAGGTAGAGCAACTCCGTCACCTGCTAAGAGTTAATACAAGCCAGTGAACAATAACGCATTGTAATTAATAGCGATAGCTGTGGCTGGCCTATGCGTATGCTGAAAGAGGGAAAGATATTTCTCTGGTGGTCGAGCAAAAGAACGATGGTCGATTCGGAATTATGTAAAATCAAATTTTGGCCGCGAGATCCTCTTTTGCTCGGCCACCAGAGGTTCATTCTGCCTAGAATCTCTTTTATTTATAAAATAGAAACAGTTGTCCTGTAAAGTGATGATCGTGGTCTTCGTTCGATTTTACAGTGAACTGAATTTTTGTAAGTTCCCAGGTTACTGTTATCAATGAAACGCCGCGTTAAGTGCACAGCATGTTCCGAGCTTTCAAAGTGATAAAAGAGATGAAGATAAAAGAGAAGAAATGATTCAGCAGTATGCTCCGCCACCGGCTTAAAGGATCAACATAGCATAATCTATACATATAGAAAATTCAGCACAACTCCGACCATTAAATACCAGTGTGTCTCGTATTCGGAACGAAAAATTGTAGCAACTCGGAACGAACCAGCGGCAAACACATTGTCTTGTGGGTCACTGTAACGTTTCCCAAGGCACTGGTATTTAACAGAGTACCGTCGTTAATGCGAACAACATGATTAGTTATTATATCCTGAAAAATATTCGCCATCCCTTTGGCACTCGATCATCGTGAACAAATCGGATAAAAAGGAAGGAAATGTGAGTGTGTTATCGAAACGAAATGCGATGAAACGAGAAATGTGCCGAATGGTCTGACCGTGTAGCAAAGAGTTAATTTTTGGTGTGTGTAATAATTCTGGAATATCGTTAACAGACGAAAATGATTCTCTTTCGAAGGAACAATAATTAAAGGATGAAATGAAAGACCTGCGAGCGCGCTAGGGGCAAGATTTATATCGTCAGGACACTCACCTTCCTTGGGCTTGTCTTGAGGCTGTGGTGTACGTGTAGAAGCCTTGCGATGTGCCACTGTGGTTTGTGCATTCCGTGCCGCATTTTAGGGTGCATTTGTTTGGAGGGATTCGAAAAACGGATTGCAGTCGGGACGGATACAAAGTCGAAAACAGGTTCGGGGACAGAAAGGCAAAAATAAACGTGCTGTTAGCTTTTTCATGCTTATCCAAACAAACCAGTTTGTAAAACCAGTCGCCTAAGAGTTAAGTGTACAAGATACGTGGAAAGCAAAAACGTACGATACACATTGTATTAGTAGTACAAGAACAATAAAAAAAGTAAAAAAAATAGTATATATATATAAATATTATATATATATTATATATTTATATATATATATATATATATGTGTGTAAAAATAAATTACTCATTCTTCATAGTTGAATCGAGTATTCGATTGATCGTTACCAGACTGCGAGAAGCGAACTAGATCGAGAGAACTAGATTGTTCGATTTAACAGATCTTATTTGACTAAGTAACAATAATATGAGAAAATTTTGCGCGTGACTCTCGTAATTCGAATATCGTTTATCGTCTAGAGAAAGATTTTACGGAACTCTGCCGAAAAGAATCAAAAAACTATCAACGAAAGAGCCTATTTTCCTTCCTCGGACCCGATGCAATATTAATATGTCTGACGAGTAGCATAGTCATCTTACCGTGCGATTCATCCTCACCAGCTGTACGTTCTCCACTGGTTACACCTTCAGCTTCGGCTCTGTGTGTAAACAAAAAATCCAATTCATCATTTTTGCTTAAACAATTTTCAACTAACTCCATTTTCATTTAAACTGTCCAATGCTTTAGATCTCTCTTATGTACTGGACAGATTTCTTCTATTCAGTGATTTCTCTATATATGTCGCCAAGGCCGGGATGATAAGTGTCGCGGAATTATCCCCACTACCGCGGGGCGAGCCCTGTGAGGGTCCACGAAGCTCGAGAGGAGTGTAAAAAAAACACGGACCGATTATGTCTCCTGCACGATACACGACGCTGGCAAGACCCATGTTGTTGACATATATCGAGAATTCACTGTACACTGTTTTACAAGTGACAGTTACGATTGTGTTCTAGGAATTGGTATATTGCGGAAAATATTTGGAAATCTCCCTGTTGGACGCATGAAACGCATTGTTCGTTGTTGGTCAAGGGTTAAAAATTCGAAATACCGGAACGAAATGGTACCTTTCACTGGGCGGTTCGTCTGGACTAGTTACTGGCGTTGCTTTAGCTAACCGAGCTGCCTCGGCTGCCGCAGCTTCCTCTTTCTTGCGTCTCTCCTCCTCCTCCCGTTCTTGTTCTCTCCTCTTCAATTCTTTCAACTCAAACTGTAACGCGTTATCATAAAATTATTTTCAATCCCACGACTTATCTAACATGTAAAGTAGAGATCACGGCTTTGGACCTATATTGAGGATACACGTGTTCACGTGTACTAATATATATCCGTATTTTAATCCGTGTACTTCTTTACACACGGATACACGGGTACCGAAGTAAATGTGTACACGTGTATCGAGCTACGCGGATAATACACGGGTATCCGCTATTTTCAATACACGTGTATTATCTGTGTATTGAAGTTCAAGGGTACACGTGCGTCGATATAAGGTTTGATGTTATGGTTGCAAGATCTTCAACTCTTGTTTAAGACTTATTGGAAAAGCGTGCTGGACAGGTTATGCAGAAATAGGTGCCCACTGTTAAATGTGTTAGCAGACCGGACCGTCATCACTGCAACCATGGCAAAAAGTCTCGAAATTTCTGAATGGACAATAATAGAATCCCTTATACAGATTTTGGAACCGTTTCACATAGTAACAACGGTTTTTTGTAGCGAAAGCCAATCTCGTGTCTCAATGGTGAGACCTACAATAAAAAAAGTCGTTGAAAAATATTTAAACATACATGATAATGATATTTTGGCTACAATAAAGGAAACATTAATTTTCGAAATCACAAAACGTTTCAAATTCGAATGGAATGACGGTGATAGTATTTCACTGTTCCATATAGCTCCCTTTTTAGATCCACGGTATAAAAATCTTGAACATAAAACAAAAAGTGAAATGTTCGCTCGAAGACTCTCCTGTTCGAGAAGTGGGGACAGAAAACTCAAAAAATAAAAGTGCCCTTCAATTTCTTTGCGATGAAATGAATGATTTTAATCATTTAGATGCCGAATTTGAAATGTACATCTCTGAGCCACGACTACGGTTTGATTTGGATCCATATGAATGGTGGAAGGCAATGACACACAAGTATCCAACGTCAGTCATGTCTGAACGGTGCTTCTCGTCTGCTGGAAATATTTTTACAGCAGAAAGGAACCGTCTTTTGTCGGAAAATGTAAACACTTTGGTTTTTCTTCATCAGTATAAACAGTTAATTGATTAAGGTTTATCAACAGAAATTATGCTGTTTGTTAAGTTTCGAAACCTATCATGTTAAGTCTTGTATATTTCAATATACTATCTGTGTATCCGTGTACTTGAATACACGTGTTCACGCGTATCAAAATACATGGATAACACACGTGTACCTGTATATTAAAGTTCACAGTTATACGTGTATTATCCGTATATTTTGATACACGTTCAAGTTCACAGTTATACGTCTATTAAATAGTATCCAGACGTCTGCACGGATATATTAATTGCGAAAT